>JAWNOU010000111.1:1792500-1986441 GCA_035045725.1 Drosophila ezoana | reverse complement strand
TATATAGTGACATATGTACCACACCCACAACATATACTATAAGTACACACACACTCATGTATCCTAATACAGCATATATAACATATGTCCACAGCACCTAATGCCAACCCCTTACACATAAGCCCTAGCAACTAAGCGCACCACATATGTAACACGAGACACCCTAATTTGTAAACAATAAACCCCAGAGCCCCAAAATTATAAATTCTTGGTGACAATAACAATTCTGGCGTGGGACCGATCATAAAATCAAAAACCATTAGACATAAACATCCGCCACAATCGTTATTCCCACCAAATGCCCAAATTGCCAACGCAGCTCAAATTCAGGCTCTTAGAATATTCCAGAAACTCATTAAAAGAATGAGAGCATTGTTTAAAGAGAGCGAGCTCATGATCTTGAGCCCTCAGCCGAGGTTTGCTAAGCGTTGACAAAATTATAGAAGTTGAGTTTTACTGAGGACACCAAACCGTCAAGTTGCATCGTGCAAAGAACTGTAAATTCCACTTAAGTCGCGCCTGTCGAAATAAAGTTATATTTTTTTTCAACAACGCGTAGTGACTTATTTAATTGGCGCAGCCGGTAGGATACGCGAGTGATATAAGACCATTAAAGGACAATTGTAGTCCCAGGCCTTAAAGCAAATCGTAGTCGGCGCTGATGATCGACTCGAACGCACAATCATTCTAAATCGTATCCGCAAAAGGACACACGCGAAACTTGCCGCGAGTGCCTATTGACCGTTCAAGGATCTTATTAATCCCAGGTCAATCAAAAACCCGACATTGCAATTCCATTGCAATTAACTAGTACTCAATTAAGTATTGATCCTTTGGACAATCAGAGTTACTAGGTAGTGAATTTTATTCACTACATAACAGTGAGTGTGCCCTTGGTTTTGCATATCCTTTGATCCCTGCAAATCGCACTCATTGGTAACGCGCGCGAAATAACGCCATACCTAAACAAAAAATACACACCAAGAACAATAACAACAACAAAAGTGAAAAGTGAACAACATGGCACAACCCAACGAGCCAGTATTGCAATTAAGCGAGCAACACCTTTCGCAAGCACTAGGCCAAATTAGGCAAGTGCCCAACTTCAATGGAGCCACAGAGGAATTAAGCGCATTCATAAGACGCATTGATTTCATAATGCAACTATATCCAACAAGAGACATTCGCCAACACAGCGTCCTGTTCGGAGCTATAGAGATGCAAATAGGAGGAGACGCGCAGAGGGTCACGCAGCTATCCGCTGCCAACACCTGGACAGAATTACGGTCGGCGCTCATCACGGAATTCAAAACACAAACGCCTTGTGAAGAACTACTGAGAAGAATCTACAATACGCCTTTTACCGGAAGTATTCGTAAGTTCGTAGAAGAATTAGAATATAAATCTTATGTTATATCTAATAAGTTAATACTAGAAGAAAACCAAATGAACACTCTGTTGTACACAAACGCATTAAATAATACAGTTAAAGACGTGATTATGAGGAAGTTACCCGATAGGTTGTTCATGACATTAGCCCGTCATGATATAACAACAATCTCAAAGCTAAAACAAGTAGCACAGAGAGAAGGTGTTTACGATTTAGCATGGTCCGATAGAAGCAAAAATCCAAATAACCAGAATAATCCGACTACTTCCAATAAAAACCGGAGTAACAATGATCACTACGAATACAAGAAAAACCAAAATTATAGTAATACAACACAAAAACCAAAATCCCAAGTTGACTATAGTCCGCAGATAAACCAGGAGTTTAGTCAGAAGTTAAACCAAAGCAGGGCACAAAACCCCCTTAATTATCAACCCCAACACAAAAATTCTTCCGCCCCAAATCCACCAACAAAAAGGCAACGCGAAAGCGGTAGCGGTCAAATAAAGATGGATACGTCCGAAAATTTTCTTCAAACTGCCTCGGAATCAGAAACCGAAGAAGAACCAACCCGTTTATCAGACTAAATATGAATAATAAGATATTAAAATGTGTAATAGACACGGGGTCGTCTATTAATTTAATGAAAGAAAACTTTTTAAATTTCCCCATTAAAACTTGCAAATTAGAAGTTCATACGATCAATGGTACAATAGTATTAAATCGAAGCATTTCGCTGAAACCCAGCAAACTGTGCCCCACACATCAGAAATTTTATCTACATAATTTTTCAGAAAATTATGACTTGCTACTAGGTAGAGACTTCTTAGAGAGTACTCAAGCCCTAATAGATTACAGAAACAAAACAATCAGAATAAATGAATACACATTCACAATGCAAAACAATTCAGAAATTGAGTTGCCAGCGAACGAAACAAAAACTAAATATCTCGTTCCACCCCCGTCTGATGACGAACAATTTGTGTTCGCCATCAACAATGAACTCTCAGAGTTCAACGAATTCCGCCTAGATCATCTGAACGATGAAGAGAGAGGCAAATTAACAAAAGTCTTACATGAATTTAGTGACATCCAGTACCGAGAAGGTGAAAATTTGACTTTCACAAGCACTGTTAAACATGTCATCCAAACTAAACATGAAGACCCGGTTTACAAAAAACCGTACAAATACGCCCAAACATTCGACCAAGAAGTCGAAGCCCAGATCAAAGATATGATCAAACAAGGGATAATTCGCAAGTCGAAATCCCCTTACTGTTCGCCTATTTGGATCATACCCAAGAAGAGGGATGCATCCGGCAAACAAAAATTTAGGATAGTCATTGACTATCGAAGCCTTAATGAAGTCACAGTTGATGACAAATACCCTATACCAGCAATGGATGGTATACTAGACAAACTTGGTAAATGTCAGTATTTTACTACCATTGACCTCGCAAAAGGCTTTCACCAAATTCAAATGGATGAAAGTTCTATTCCTAAGACAGCGTTTTCAACTAAAAATGGACATTACGAGTACACTCGAATGCCGTTTGGTCTGAAAAATGCACCTGCAACGTTTCA
Source organism: Drosophila ezoana (assembly GCA_035045725.1). Lineage (NCBI taxonomy): Eukaryota > Metazoa > Arthropoda > Insecta > Diptera > Drosophilidae > Drosophila > Drosophila ezoana. Next base: position 1,983,467 of record JAWNOU010000111.1, on the reverse strand, counting down.
ACGCTGCATGAACAATCTCCTTGAAGATTTAATCTACACGGATTGTCTTGTCTACATGGATGACATTATTGTATACTCCACTTCATTGGAGGAACATATATTGTCACTGAGGAGGGTATTCACAAAATTAAGGGAAGCCAATCTAAAATTGCAATTAGATAAATGCGAATTCATGAAAAAGCAAACTGAATTCCTAGGCCATATAATAACAACAGAAGGTATAAAACCTAACCCAGCTAAAATCGAAGCAATCCAAAAATTCCCAATACCTAAATCAACAAAGGGAATCAAATCATTTTTAGGACTTTGCGGTTTCTACCGAAAGTTCATCCCAAATTTTGCCAAAATAGCAAAACCAATGACAGCAAAATTAAAAAAGGGTGCAGTCATAAATATAAAAGACAAACAATATAGTGACGCGTTTGAAAAGTTAAAATTACTCATAATGTCCGATCCGATACTAGTATATCCCAATTTCGAGAAACAATTCTCACTAACCACAGATGCCAGTAATATTGCTATAGGAGCGGTATTATCACAAGATCAAAAACCAATCTGCTATGCAAGCAGGACATTAAACGAACACGAAATTAATTATTCGGCAATAGAAAAAGAACTGTTAGCTATTGTCTGGGCCACCAAATATTTCAGGTCCTATCTATTCGGAAGAAAATTCGAGATCCTTAGTGATCACAAACCCTTAGTTTGGCTAAGCAGCATGAAAGAACCCAACATGAAGCTACAAAGATGGAAAATCAAGCTAAATGAGTTTGATTACCATATCAAATATGTCCCTGGAAAGGAAAATTATGTAGCAGACGCTTTATCGCGAATCAAAATAGAAGAAAATCTATTAGGCGAAACTCCAGATAGCTTAGCCGTAACAATCCATAGTGCACAGGAAGATAACGAAAATCATATTCCTATTACCGAAAGACCCATTAACTATTATAACAGGCAACTAGAATTCATAAAAACCAATAACAACCAAGTAGAAACAACACGCTACTTCCATAAACTAAAAATTAAAATCTCTTATCAAGAAATGACCCACGAATACGCTAAAGAATTAATCAAAGAATATTTATGTACTAAGAAAAGTGTAATTTACTTCCATAATGAAGCAGACTTCATAACTTTCCAAAAAGCCTACATTGAAATAATTAATCTCAGTAACCTAACAAAGGTAATGAAATCGGTCAAACAAGTAATAGATATCCAAACTTACGCACACTTCAAGGAAATTATCCTTAAAAATCATAAAGACTTATTGCATCCAGGTATAGAGAAAGTCACAGCCTTTTTCAAGGAAAAATACTACTACCCTGATCACCAAAAGTTGATACAAAATATAATAAATGAATGCGAAATTTGCAACATAGCTAAAACGGAGCACAGAAATACTAAACTCTCCTTCCAAACGACTCCAGAAACGTTTAACCCCCGAGAGAAATACGTCATGGATTTTTATATCATTGACAACAGACAGTTCCTATCTTGTATAGACATTTATTCCAAATACGCAGCATTAATAGAGATAAACAGTAGAGATTGGCTCGAAACAAAGCGAGCAATCCTCCAAATTTTCAACCTAATGGGTAAACCAATAGAAATCAAAGCAGACAAAGATTCAGCATTCATGTGCGCAGCACTCCAATTATGGTTACAGTCCGAAAATGTCCAAATAAGTATAACCACTAGTAAAAACGGAATTTCTGACATTGAGAGATTTCACAAAACAGTTAATGAAAAACTGAGAATAATAAACAGCGAGTCCGATCCTGAAAACAAATTAACGAAATTCGAAGTGATACTTTATACGTATAACCATAAGACAAAACATAATACAACTGGTAGAACACCAGCCGATATCTTTATATATGCCGGAACCCCCGCATATAATACCCAAGAAAACAAACTCAACAAAATAACAAATCTAAACGAAAAGCGCCAAGATTTTGAAATAGACACTAGATTTAAGGAATCACCTTTAGTAAGATCTAAAACGACAACCCCTTTTAAAAAAACGGGAAACCTCAGACAGGTAGATGATAAGCATTTCGAAGAAACTAACAGAGGTAGAAAAATCACACACTACAAATCTAAATTTAAAAAGAAAAAGAAAATTAACATAAGTAAATACGATAATTCCAGATCAAATGGCCAAGAAAGCCCAACTTAAACTAACAACATATTTAATGCTATTCATAATAAGCACTTTCGTCCGAGAAGCCCAACTCCAAAGCATAGAAATCAACCCAACCCAAGCCAAAAATGGTTACTTAATCTTTAAGATAGGAGAAATACAACTACCCGTAAACTATGAATACCATTATCTGTCAGTCAATATAACTAAAACAGAACAAACTTACAACAAATTAATCAAACAAACCGAAGAATTTGCAACATACTCACAAATAAAATACTTAAAAGAAAAATTAGAAAGAGAAATGAACGGCATAAGGATAGTAAAACGCAGCAAACGCGGTCTTGCTAACTTTATGGGTACAATCTATAAATATCTATTTGGCACATTAGATCAACAGGATAAAGAAGAATTAGAATCCAAAATGAACAATCTAGCAGAAAACAGCGTACAAGCAAATGAACTAAACCAGGTAATAGAAGCAGTCAATACAGGCATAGAAACTATAAATTTTTTAAATCAAGCAGACGAGGAAAACCAAAGGCTAGCACTCCTCATATTTAATCTCCAAGAATTCACTGAATACATAGAGGACATAGAGTTAGGTATGCAACTCACTAGACTGGGAATTTTCAACCCGAAATTACTAAAACATGACACTTTACAGCATATCAATTCAGAAAAAATATTAAACATCAAAACCTCAACTTGGTTAAAAACAGACACCAACGAAATTTTAATCATTTCACATATTCCAAGAGAAATAATCAAAACACCAATTTTTGAGATATTGCCTTATCCAGATAATGATAATAACATACTAACAGAAGTTATCCACGACAAGTACTTCATTCAAAACAAACAAGCCTACACGGCAAGCACAAAAGAATTAACCACAAATAAATGCATAACAGGAATTTTAAATCAAGCCGCAACCGAATGTAGTTACACAAAAACAAGAAAAAATTTTGAAATTAATTACATTGAGCCTAACATGCTCATTACTTGGAACCTACCCAAAACACTTTTAAAACAAGATTGCAACAATAGAGAAATAATAGTTGAAGGCAACAACCTTATAAAAGCGTCAAACTGTACAATCCAATTAGACGAAATAATAATCACAAGCACATTATTAGATTATACGCAAACAATCTATGTAAGTAATAACGTTACTAAATTAGAACCACTGTCATATATTCAAGCCAAAGAAATAGTAAAAGACCAAACAAAAATGCACAATACTTTCCAAATTGTAACGTTAACCACACTTTGTATAATCATAATCGTTATAATATTGTATATTATCTATAAGTTCAAAGCACTACCCCAAAGAATAATTGTCAAATATAAGAAACAAAAAGAAGAGCCACAAGCAATAGAACCAATCAATGTACAACCACAAGAAAATATCATAAATAATAGCAATTTAAATGAAACTATTGTAACTAGTAATAATCCAACCTTATACCCAAAAATGTCCGCCTGAGGACAGGCTAATTTCTTAGGGATGGGGAAGTGACATATGTACCACACCCACAACATATACTATAAGTACACACACACTCATGTATCCTAATACAGCATATATAACATATGTCCACAGCACCTAATGCCAACCCCTTACACATAAGCCCTAGCAACTAAGCGCACCACATATGTAACACGAGACACCCTAATTTGTAAACAATAAACCCCAGAGCCCCAAAATTATAAATTCTTGGTGACAATAACAATTCTGGCGTGGGACCGATCATAAAATCAAAAACCATTAGACATAAACATCCGCCACAATCGTTATTCCCACCAAATGCCCAAATTGCCAACGCAGCTCAAATTCAGGCTCTTAGAATATTCCAGAAACTCATTAAAAGAATGAGAGCATTGTTTAAAGAGAGCGAGCTCATGATCTTGAGCCCTCAGCCGAGGTTTGCTAAGCGTTGACAAAATTATAGAAGTTGAGTTTTACTGAGGACACCAAACCGTCAAGTTGCATCGTGCAAAGAACTGTAAATTCCACTTAAGTCGCGCCTGTCGAAATAAAGTTATATTTTTTTTCAACAACGCGTAGTGACTTATTTAATTATATGTATATATGTTCAAAATATAAAACTCATTTCAACTAAATTTCATATTTAAAGTCCACATTCGAACTTGGGCGATTCTGGCTCACGCTATCCCCGAGTTCGTTGAGGTTCAGCTTCTGCTTGATATTTGAATATATTTTCCATAATATTTCAATTCTTTTGTGTTTTAAGATATTTGAGAATTATCAGGAAAAAGAATCCAGAGAGCCCGTGTCAAATGGGTTGATTTTAAGACACGAGCAGAGCCCAATAATATTTCAAATTGTAGGGTATACAAAACTAAATAAAAAGCAATCTTAAGCTTTATATAGAGATAGGTTTTTGCTATTGATGGATTTGTGGACAGGCGGAGCAGAGGCGGGATTTCTGTTACGGAGGTTGTCCAAAAAATATATTTTTTTTTTGCTTTTGTTTTTGTTTTTTTACGTGGCGCCAATGAAGATCATGATAAATGTTTATGGCTAAGATGAAGTCGTGATGACGCGGCCGATGACGCAGACGAGGATGACGCAGGGGGGGGAGGGGGGGGAGGGTGAGTGTTATTGCCAAGAGCTTTGTCATTGGCCAAAAATGTGAAAAACCGTTTTTTCTTTTATTTAAATTCAATTTTGTTGTTGCTTTGGTTTTGGGTTTTTGGCCAAGAGTTAATGTTAAGCGTGGAGTGTGTGGCATAAAGTGGAGTTGGAATTGAGCACGACACACACACACACACACACACACACACACACACACGCACACACAGATATATAGACAAGCGCTGTTTGAGGCATAATTTCAATTCGAGAAACGCTTTGGCCCGCTTGAAGGTATTCAAATGAATTGTGCTCGTTGGCATGCCAAGTGGCTAAGAAAAAATGAGAAAAAAAAAAAAACAGATTAACAACAAAAGAGAAATGAGCCAAGCTGCCGATTTGTGCAGAGTTTTGGCCGCCGCCGCCGTCTGCGGTTTTGTGCGTGCGCTTTTCGCGCCAGACCTGTTTGCCTTGGGGAGTTGGCTCAACCTCGAGCCTAGGCGCTGGGCAACGAACAGCGCGCGTTCGATTATTATGTTTATTATTATTGTAATTCAGTTAACGTTGGCAACGCCAACGCCAACGCAGCTGCAACTGACCACTTGTGGACCCACCAATACACACACACCAACACACACACATATCCCGGGCCACAATTGAGCTGGAGTTTGGGGCAGAGATTGGCATACGCTGATTAGAGTGCGAACGTCGAGTCAATGTGGGCACATGGGCGCAAAGCAGAAACAAGTTTACCCAGGCAACAAGTACCCACTCTCACACACACACACACACACACACACACTGGCTGTACACACAAATAAAAAAAAAATTCAAACTTAAAATTCAAATTCGAAATTCCAACAAATATTTTTGTAGACAAAACACACAGCTTCAACTCTGTGTGTGTGTGTGTGTGTGTGTGTATTGGTGTGTAGTTAGGTTCATGGACCTGCTGCAGACACGCCTAGAATCCAAGCCAAGCCAAGCCAAGTTAACTCAAACCGCAGACAAAGCAGGAGCAACCGCAGTCTATTGATTAAACTGGGCTCCAGAACAGGTCTTCAGCTGTGTCTGTGTCTGAGTCTGTGTGTGTGTGTGTGTGTGCGAGAGATGTGTGTGTATGCCTTGTACAACATCATCTGCTGTGGTACACAACCTTTTGCTGCCTGGGTAATTGCCAACTACCGGTTTAAAGACATACTCCCAAGTCCACTCCAATGCGCTGCGCCGGTCGCGCGCGGCGGGGAAAGAGCGTGCGGGGCGGGGGGGGGGAGGGGGCAATACATAGGGCAGCTACTAAGATCTTCGCACAATTATTGGGTAGCCGCACAAGAACTTTCAAATGGAGCTAGAAGCTGTTAGCTCACACACAAACACATTTGTATATATAAAGTATCTGTTGTCAAGTTCGTTGCCTAAGTCTTTCGTTACTTGCAGGCAAATTTTTGAACTAAATTTTGAATGGAATTAGAAGTTGGCAGCTGCTGCCCTACACACACACACAAACTCACACACACACAGAGTGTTTGCTCATTTATATAAATAGAAGTTTGTGGTCAAGTTTGTTGCCAAAGTCTTTCGTTTGTTGCAAACAATTTTGTGCCGAATCAATTGATTAGAACCTTAGCTGCCAGAGGCACACACACACACACACATATATATGTATATTTATATATATGTGTATATGCGGGTGTATAAAATTATTTTATAATCAAGTTCGTTGCCTAAGTCTTTCGTTTGGCTATTATTATTTTAAGTAAATTTCATGTTTCACATAGAACTTGCAGCCAGCACACACACACACACACACGCACACACACTCCCACTCCAATTACTAACCTTAAATCGAGTTCGTTGCCTAAGTCTTTTGTTTGGGCCAACTTTATTTTTGGGCATCCCATTAAATCCAAATGGCGCTCAACAATGGAAGCTGTTGCTCATTTATAAATAGCTCTTCGCCAAGTTCGTTGCCTAAGTCTTTCGTTGCTCTTGTGGGCATTCTTTGAAATTGAACACATGGTAATTCTTTTTGTTCAACTACGATATGCCTAAACGCTCGCATATGAACAGCTCCTGGTCAAGTTTGTTGCCTAAGTCTTTTGTAGTGGTCAAGCTTTTTGCAGGTTTTTTTTTGAGGGTTGGAGGCGGGCTGCATAGAACATTCGAAATGAGTTGCAGGAGCCAAGCACACATGTATATATATATATATATATATATGTATATATACCTTTATAGGTAGACCCTGATCAAGTTTGTTGCCTAAGTCTTTCGTTTGGGCCAGCCTGTGCAGCCGTTGTCTCCACTTATAAATGACCCTCCGTCAAGTTTGTTGCCTAAGTCTTTCGTTTAGTTCAATATTAATGGCAATGGATTCCATATAACTTATAAATTTAGTTGCTGTAGCTTAAACCCGCACACACACAAACACACACAAAAATGCGCTTAAGTCAAGTTTGTTGCCTAAGTCTTTCATTTAGCTAAATATTTTATACATCTATTTGTTTGGGATAACTTTTGAAACGAATTTCATAGAATTTTTGAATGGAACTGCAGTAGCTACACTCGCTCACGCACACACACACACACAAGCACGCACACATACACACGTGAGCTCATATGCATATGTAAACAGCCTTAAGTCAAGTTTGTTGCCTAAGTCTTTGGCTAGTTAAGTGAACTGGATTATATAGAACTTTCAAATGCAGTCGCTGTAGCTTATACCACACACACACTCTCACACACTAACACTCACACATTCAGTCACACACACACTCACACACACACACACACTTGGCTGCATTTAGTACCTGCAATCAAGTTTGTTGCCCAAGTCTTTCGTTTCTGTGCAAGCTCTTTTTGCACTTTGATTTATTTTCTTTCCGCTTTGTTTTTGGGCAACTTATGAAATGTTTATTCAAATTATTCACAAAATAAACATATTCGCACCTGGTTTAATTAAAGCAAACTTTGCGCTGCCGTTGGCCAATCGTTTAGCGCCCCACGCACAAAAACAAATGCAGTTTTTTTTTTGTTTTTAATTAGCTCTCTTTCGCTCCAACGTTGTCTTTGCCTTGCGTTTTTTTTTTTTTGCTATGTGCCACTCGAGTCTTTAGTTAATTACGAGACCGAAACTAAAACTAAGCGCGAGTATTAACTAAATCACAGGCGTGCGGACGCGCGCGGGCGTGCGTAGGAAAGATACAACAACAAAAATAACAACAAAAACGAAGCAAAAAAAAAAAAAATAAAAGAAACACAGCCACAAAGGGTTCGAGAGCGGGCGAGCGTGCGAGCGTGAGCAAGAGACTAAAGTTAAACTAAAACAAAAAAAACTTAAGATCAAGATTAAAGTCAATAAATCGCGCTGGTTCGCTGAGGCGCGACGCGTTCGGCGTTCGGCGTTCGGCGTGTGCTACGAGTCGTTGTCTGCTCTCGGCGCTCGCTCGGCGGCGACTGAAAGCGGCGGCAACAGCAGCAGCTTTGGATGCAGCACGCCAGCTCGTTGCGGCAACAACAATAACAATAACAACAACAACAACTCGCCTTTAACTTTCGAATGAGCTTTAAAGCGGCAACAACAACAACAACTCGACTCAACTGGTTGCTTGCCGCTGGCAACTGGCAACTGGCCAGCGGCATTGTTGCCTTTTGCGTATACCCTGCATGCACCGAATGCCAGCAAAGGGGTATCAACAGCCTCACGTCGTTAATATGCGTATTTCATATTCAAATATCGTCATGTCAATATCGAAATATCCCAACTTCACGATAATCGGCAGCTGGTCAACTTTTCAGCACAGATATAAGGCGGGTTCAAGTTTTCCCCACCGAAATATTCAATCTTCACCTGCTGACTGGAAGACTGCAACCCATCAATATGGGAGATCTAACGGAAGTATCGCATTCCTATCAGCCAGGCGATACGTATGAACGTCTGAGCATGGCAGATGGAAATGGGATAGATAACAAACGATGTTGGCAGCAGCAAGCGGCATCTGCAGAAAATATCGCCAACTTATCGCCTACTTATCGCCTACTTATCGCCAACTTATCGCCAACGTATCTTTCGCCATGTTGCATGCATGCACATTTGTGCACATCTTTTGGGCGAACTCTACAGGGTATTTGGGCGTCGGGCAACAGTCAACTGGAGCAAGCTAACTTGTTTTTCAGTTGCCTTTCTATACCCTTGCAGTGGGTATTATAATATTGGCGTGACATGTGTAACGCATAGAACGAGACATCCCTGACCCCATAAAGTATATATATTCCTGATCAGTATCAACAGCCGTGTCGATATAGCCATATCCGTGCTTCTTTCTGTTGCACGCGGGACATATGTCAGAACCAGCTGAATCGGTTAACTGTATCATATAGCTGAAATAGGAACGATCGGTCGAAAAGTAGGTTCTCTTGCATGGGAAACTTTTTGGTTTTTCAAGATATCCTAACTATTTTCCCTGTGCTTCTCAGCTGCGGGCAAAGCACACCTCCCACATTATGGGAAGGTTGGGTCTGCAAGGGCATTTCATCTTCGACGTGCCGAAGATAGCCCTTCTTTCTCGTATTTCTTTTTTCACGCCAAATTGATTTTCAGTTATTTTGCATGCCAATTGGCTGTTTGGCTTTTGTTGCGCCCGTCTCGAATTACCACAGCGCCGCCTGCTGCTGGCTGCTGCTGGCTGGTAGGTTGCTAAGAATTTGCTCACCTCGTCGGTGAAGTCGCCCAAGTGCTTGACGTCCTGCGTCTCCTGGTAGTCCTTGATTTCCTCGTGCGAAATGGTGCGCTTGTCGTCAATCTGACGCACCAGGCCGTCGACGGGACGCGGCACCATGCGCCGCACCAGCTTGCCGCCATCGATGCCGAACGCCTCCTGCAGCTGGGCCAGCTGCGTCTCGTTGGCGGCGCCCGCCTGCAGCGCCGCGGCGTCTATGAGCTGCGCCTTGCCGTCCAGCTCGTCGGGCAGGCCCAGGTCGCGTTTCTGTGTTGCGGCAATTGTGAAGTTGTCGGCTTGGCTTTGGGCGATTCAATGCGAATGTTACTCACCTCGGTTGTTTCCGTTTCCTGTTTGTCCGTGTCCTCGGTCGTATTGGTGGAGACTATCGGGCCGGAGTCCTCGATCACTTTGCCATCCTGCAGCTTCACCTGCCGCTTTACGCGCGTCTCGATTTGTCTTGTTGTCGTTAGCTCCGTTTTGCGCTTCGTTATCCATTCCTCTGCAAAAGAAAAGAAAAAGCTTCGGCGTTCAGTTTCGTTGCATACTTTTCGGCGGCAGCTTAAAGCGTTCGCCTGTTCGCTTAAAGCACGCTTAAAGCTATGCTCAAAAGCGGGCTTTAAAAATGCAATGCACAGCTTTGCAGCTGAGAGAGGGAGAGCAAGAGCAAGAGAGGGAGAGAGAGAGAGAGAGAGAGAGAGAGAGAGCGCGAATTCGTGTTATATTTATTTGTAAGGGGTTTTCAGCAATTCTCTCTCTCTCTCTCTCTCACTCTGCTCGAACGTAGTTCAAGGCTTTTTCGATATTTTATAGCCTCAGCTCTTCAACTGTGCAAATTTGTTGAAACAAACGTAAATAAAAATAAAAATAAACTAAAGAATATTTTGTATTATTATATTAAAAGTTTACAAATCGATTCTTCCTATGCTGAACGTCTCTTTTTGGCACGCCGAAATTTGAATACCCTTCTAATATGAACGAAAAAAAAGAAGTCAATATTCAATCGATTCTTTCTATGCTGACTTTAAATACCCTTCTAATATGAATACATCTTTTGGCACGCCGAAGTTTGAATACCCTTCTAGTATAAACGGAAAAAAATAGGTCGAAAGATGAGTTGATGTATTACAAAATATATCGTTTTCCAAGGGTATAAAATCTTCGGGCTGCATAAGATACCCTTACTTTTGTTTTGTTTATGACAAACTCAACAACTTTTCTAGCATGCCTTCGGCCAAGAGAAAACGTGAAAACCCAGCCTGATATCAAAAAGAGCTAAGCGTCGCATTGGAGGGGCATAAATAATGAAGTTAAGATAAGTTTATGAGCGCAATTACGACGAACTAGTTCAGAATGTATGAACCTGTGTGTTCATAAGTCCAAAAGCATGGGGCAACATGTTGCCCCAATTGCAGTTCCAATGCCAGCTCCCAGTCCCAGCTCCAGTCCCAATCCCAGCTCCAGTCCCAATCCCAGCTCCAGTCTAAGCGCCAGTGGCCGTCCCAATCCGAGCTTCACTCCCAGACCCAGTCCCAGACCCAGTCCCAGCTGCAGTCCCAGTCCGAGTCCCAGTCCCAGTCCCAGTCCCAGTCCGAGCTCCAGGCCCTGACCCAGCTCAAGTTCCAGTCCCAACTCCAATCCCACCCCCAGCTCCAGTCCCAATCCCACCTCCAGTCCCAGCTCCATTCCCAGCCCCAGTTTGCAGTCCCCGTCCCAGTCCCAGCTCCAGACACAGTCCCAACTCCATTCCCAGACCCAGTCCAAGCCGCATTCCCAATCCCAGCCCCAGTCGCAGTCCCCGTCCCAGACCCAGTCCCAGTCCCAGTCTCAGCTTCAGTCCCAACCCCACCCCCAGCTCCAGTCCCAATCCCACCTTCAGTCCCAGCTTTAGTCCCAGCTCCATTCCCAGCCCCAGTTTGCAGTCCCCGTCCAGTCCCAGCTCGCAACCATGTTGCATGTTCTGATTGCAACACCTAGTCGCCGCAGCCGAAGTTAACAAAAAAAAACATTTGCGACTCGCGATTTGCATATTTTGCATGCAGATAAAGTGCATTTTGCAAAGAGAAGAAGAAGCAGCAGCGGGAGAAGCGGAAGAGGGAGAGGGAGAAGCAGCTACAAAAATAACGAAGCGCTTCGCTGCGATTCGCTGAGTGGCTGCCGCATTTGGTTAGCTTAGCTGGTCGCCCAATTACGTAATCCAAGTCCAAGTCCGACTAACTGTACCATGAGTGTGTCTATAAGGTGTGTATGTGCAAGTGTGTGTGTGTGTGTCTAAGTGTGTGTGTGTGTGTGTGTGTGTGGCAACCTGTGACGCCAACAGACACAGAGCAAAGCATTGAGCACGGACATCCGACGATGTCTGTGTCCAAGATTTACTGAATGAAAAAAGAAAAAAAGAAAACAGAAAAAAAAAACTGACTTGTTTATTTCATGCACAAATATATACCCTAACAAAAGGGCAACATGATTTAAGCATGAAAAATGTCCGCGTTTGAGTTGGCTTTGCCAAATGGCTTTATTATCAAACGTTCTTTTGCACAGCCCGCATACCCATTGAAAATGGCGTCCATAGGGTATGCCCGACGTAAAGTGCATATGTATTCCAGATGACGAGCTGGAAAACTCATATTTGGCATATATATTATATATATTTATGAACCCTTTAACTGTCATTTATATGAACTGAAAACCTATAATAATCGGACAATATATCCCGAAGCTATCTTGAAAACTTTAAGAGCTCGTTTATACTATGCAGCAGAAGCTTAACATATTTCTGCAATATCTTGTTGCATTTTCGTTCTATCGATAAATATCGATTTGGAGATATGATTTCGAGAACTTTCAAGGCCTGAGACACGCAATGTGGCAGGTAGCTTCTTGTCTGGTCTACAAAGACTAGGAATATTTCATGTTTATCATATTCCCCCAGTAATAGAAAATACTTCAGTTTTTAAAGTACAGCCTTGCGCTTAGGAATGTACGCATATTTGAGTGCCGTGCTTATGCCTTTAAAATTTCATAAGGATCGGACTACAAGCACCGAAGTTAAACGAGTATGGACCTGCCCTAGTCTGGCACTAAGGAGGCAAGAAGAAGCACAGCTGCGCGCATGTGTGAAGCTAGAATATTTCGTAGCTGCAGCTGCATTGTAGGGTATCTCTTAGTTGGGCTAAACGAGAAGCGATTCGAGCACTCGCCTTGGTTCGGTTTGATCTAATTAGTTTTGAGGATCTGCTTACAGGTTTTTCTTAAAGTGCCGCAAAATAAAACTAATTGGAAAACAATGCTATTGTTGCTCGCACCTGATCCTGATACTGCCAAAATAAAGGGTATTTGAGCTTCGTTGCGGCCGCCTTCAATTGTTCTCGGTCTGTTTTTCTTTTTATTGTGTGGCTCTTGAGAGACTGCGACGGCTGCTGCAGAAATCGCTGGACCATTAAAGGTCGCTTATATAATTTAACTGCAGTTGCAGTTGCAGTTGCAGTCGCCGTCGCAGTCGGCGTCGCAGTCGCAGTCGCCGAAACAAGATCCCGCTCGAAAGCTGAGTCTAACAATTGGCTTTGCTTTTGCTGCTTGCCAAATTTGGCACCGGTCAGTTGGGCCCAGCTTGATCGAAGCTATTTAAATTATCTTTCCAACCCTCCCCACTCCACCCTCCCACTCTACCCCTTCCCCCGCCGCCCTCCTTTAGTGCCCTGCCTGGCAGAGCATTTATCTTTATCATTTGCGCATATATCCGCATTGCATCAGCTTGGGGAACTGCCAGACAGTCAGCCAAGCAATTCATAAATAGCAACAACAACAACAAATACAACAACAACAACAAATACAACAAAAACAACAATTAAACAAACAAACAGCACGAGACGCAGAAGGGGGTGAGGAGGGTGAGGAGGGAAGCGGGATCGATTCACTCTCAAGCTGCGATTTAGTTGCAAATGTATTTTGTAGGGCATAACGAGGCTGTGCAGGCAAGTGTGCTCTAGTCGGCTGTGCCCGACTAGCAGATACCCCGAGATCACAGAAGATCCTTAAAACTAATTCGATCAAAACCGAACCAAGGCGAGTGCTGGAATTGTTTCTAGATAAGCTCAACTAAGAGAAATATGCTACGAAGTATTCTAGCTTCACACATGCGCGCAGCTGTGTTTCTTCTTGCCTCCTTAGTCCCAGACTAGGGCAGGTCCATACTCGTTTAACTTCGGTGCTTGTAGTCCGATCCTTATGAAATTTTAAAGGCATAAGCACGGCACTCAAATATGCGTACATTCCTAAGCGCAAGGCTGTACTTTAAAAACTGAAGTATTTTCTATTATTGGGGGAATATGATGAGATATGCAAAACATGAAATATTCCTAGTCTTTGTAGACCAGACAAGAAGCTGCCAGCCACATTGCGTGTCTCAGGCTTTGAACGTTCTCGAAAACATATCTCCAAATCGATATTTATCGATAGAATGAAAAGGCAAGAAGATATTGCAGAAATATGATAAAATCCTTGAAAGCAACAACATGTTCAAGCAATCAACAAAATAGTTATCGACGAATTCATGCTCCCCAACAGGAGCGTCAGAAGTCAAATCAACCTCTGCCTACAGAGTATTTGTCCGTCGTGCACTCTCGACTCGTGCGCTCTTACGTATTTGTGTTTTGCATTGTTTCGCGTTTCGTTCGATCGGAGACTTGCGATCGATTCGATTGCGCAGGCCCCACGCTCGCGATGACATGTAATCGCTATTTATGCCATGTTGCCACGCCCCACAGCACCAACCTCCCCCACCCCCTTCTACTTCTCTGGGTCTACCGCTCTGCCCACATATTTCATTACATTTTGTTGCACATGCCCCACTCATTGTGGGCTAATTGTGGTATCAATTATGGCCACGCTAAGTGGCTAAGCAGCAGCCTCTTCCAACCGCTGCTGTCAACCAACTTTGACTTGCTCAACCGCCCCCCTTCCCCCTCCCCCTCCCTCTGCTCAACAGTCCCCCCTTCCCCCGCCCTGCATAGCTCTTTTGTTTGTCCAGCTTGCTAATTGAACGACGGCCTCCTTTCGCCTGCTGCAACTTATGCAAATCTTTTCCATCTAATTGTTTCAAGATCCCAAAATCCGAAAGATATTCGACATTAGCGCGTTGTAGAGATTCTTGATGTGTGGAGACTTATGCGTAGACTTGTGTAGAGCTTGCGAGTCTTGTGTTAAGAATTAACAACTTTTATATGAGCTGTAGAGTTTGAAGACTCTTCTGTAAAGATTGTTATTCATGTGTGTAGAGTTGCATTTGCATGTGGAGAGTTGCTCGAGCTAAAGCGCGACTTGTATGAAGAGCTTGCATTTGTACAGTTGTGTAGAGATATGTTTTGGACATTTTAGACTTTTAAATGTTATATGCCTAATTCTGTAGACACGTGTTTAGAGCTGTGTAGAGTTCCGTTTATGCATTTATTCATATGGAGACACCTACTTAATGTCTTGAAGAGTTGTAAGCCAGTAAAATGTATATACAGAGTTGTGTAGACTTTTGAGCTAAGGGCTGTAGAGCATAATAATTAAGCAAGGCGAGGTAAGTAGAGTTTTATTGTGCATGAGTTCATATGGCACCTGCTTACAGTTTTGTAGAGTTGTAAATTTTATATATATAGAAAATTGTTTAGAATTTCGGCAGGGCTGTAGAGCATGAGAATAAGCATGCCGAGTCGTGTAGAGTTTTGCTTATGCATATAAACAGGTGTTTGGAATTGTGTAGAGTTGTATAATCAGTTCGTAGTATATATAGATGTTGTGTATGAATTGTAGAGAGAAATGTAGAGTTTGGTTTGTGATAGCTTAGAGCTTTATAACTTGTCAATCTGTTTTGCCAGCTGTGTAGAGTTTGCTTTTTGATAGCTTAGAGCTAAATAGCTTGTGAATCTTTTTTCCAAGCTGTGTAGAGTTTGCTTTTCGATAGCTAAGAGCTTAATAACTTGTGAATCTTTTTTTCTAAGCTGTGTAGAGTTTGGTTTTTGATAGCTAAGAGCTTAATAACTTGTGAATCTTTTTTTCTAAGCTGTGTAGAGTTTGGTTTATATGCAGATTTATGCAGCGCACGCTGTGTAGAGTTGCGGCATAACAAGCTGTGAGCCGCAATTATTTAATTTCTGCACATATGCAAAGAGACCCCCAACGGCAAAAGCAACAATAACAAAAATGTGCACCTATTTCAGTTATTATTGTTGTTTTAGTTGTTGTTGTTGTTGTTGTTGTTGTTGTTGTTGTTGTTGTAGCTGCCGTTGATTTTTAATGATTTGCTAACGTGGGAAATTTTCGCTTGAAACATTTTCTTTTGCATTACCATTTTGCCATTGTTGTTGTTGTAGCTTGTTGCTAGTTGTTTGTTGCTAGTTGTTTGTTGCTTGTAGCTGCTTGTTATTTCTAATTTTTACACTTTTTCACAATGTTACAAGTAGCTGCTGTTGCCGCTGCTGTTGCTGCTGTTGCAGCCAAAGGCGCCTTTGTGCTATGTTAATCACATAATTAAATCAAACTTTCTATGATTTCCGCAAAGCAAAAAAAAAAAGCGGGATAGCCAAGGGGGGCGAAACAGGGATCAAAATTATGCACAGCGAAAGGGATCAATTCACATGCAGCAGCAGCAGCAGCAAAAAGAAGAAAAAGAGTGAAATCGAGATCATTTGCCTTCCGAGTCAGCAATCGATATACGAGTCGTATACGTAATTTTCATGAATCATGATTCACATGGCGAGGGGCACAGCCTCCATTCTGTTCTGATGCAATCGCATTGTGAACAATAATTGTCAATGATAAACAAAGGTTCAATCAGTTAATTATCATAACGTAAGGCTTGCAAGCCAAACTGATCGATGAGCAATAAAGATCTGAGCAGGGAGAATCTTTTCTTACTACTCTCTGGCTTATCTCCGTTCACAAATCAGCCTTGACTCCTTACGTGACTCTTATATGGGTACATCTGTATTTCTCTACAAGTTTATTGGCAGCCCGTCCCTTCGCTTGACGGTCCAAGCCTGGCTTCTCACTCTCAACCTTGGTTCATCACAGTTCCTCACAGAGATTATCTTTCAGTTATTCCTACCTACCTCTAACCCAACCTAAAATCTTCTTTTGACATTCATATCAAAGCACACACTTCTTATTGTTGATCGAACATCTCTTAAGTAAGCTTCCCTTCACAAATTCCTTATCTCTTCTTGATAGACACTTTCAACCTTGATGAAATTCCTTTTCCATGATTTCCAACCACATTATTCCTTCCTTCCATCGTTATCTTCCCGACTCAGCTGTTAGGCTTATAGGATCTGTTATTAGAATACCTTAGGAATTCCCTTGTCTTTATCTTCATTTTCATCTTTATCTTCATCTTCCCATACCTATTTTATCATAAATTATCCCCCCTCGCTTGGGGCTTACCTTCCTTGACTACAGCTTCTGTTCCTGGCATACCCAAGGAATTTCCTTTAGCTACTTTGGTTATAGCTTCTGTTCTTGGAATACCCAAGGATTATTATCTATTCCCATTTCTACCTAGTCCTAGTCTGTCAACTTTTATCTTTGTCTTCTATAGCTTCTCTTATATATATATATATTAGCATTATCTAGTCTTATTTCTACTTTTATCCTTATCTTATTTTATTTGCTGTTGGACTCACCTTCTTTGGTTATAGCTTCTGTATCGCAATCGTTTGCAGTTGCCTCGTTGCTCTCGTCATCATCTTTGGGCTCGAATTCGACCTGCGAAGTATCAACGTCGTAGAAATTAACGCGGGTCACGTGACGCACATAGTCGGCACTGGCCGTGGTGGTCTTTGTGGTCTTGTTGGTCTTGCTGGTGCCGGAGTTGGCTTTCTTTCTATGTTCTTTGTTATTCTTGTTAGTAAAGCTCGCAGGTGGCTGTGGCAGTGGCTGTGGCAGTGGCTGGCGTGGACAAGGACAAGGGCACGGGCACGGACTGGCAGTTGCCTGCGCGTAGATGCGAAACACCAGCGGTGCAGGGGCGTGGCCAGGGGCGTGGCCAGGTGCTTGGGTGTGTAGGTAACTGCGCGGCGGCTTTGGCACAGCATTGGCAGCAGCTGGCAAGGACGTTTGCCAGCCAGCTGACGGCTGGTAGCTATGACTATGACTAGGCCAAGGAGGTGGAGGGGCGACGCAGGTGAAGGTGTTGCCGGCGGCGGGCTGGCGATACAAGCTGGCCGGAATGGCCGTAACGCCGGTGGATGCCGATGAGGAGCGTTTGCCATTGCTGCTGCTGCTCCTGCTCCTGCTCCTGCTGCAGCTGCTCGCTGGCGAGGAGCTCTTGTTGTTGTTGTTGTTGTTGTTGCTGCTGCTGCTGCTGCTTTGGCTGCATGTGCATGGCGCTAGTAGAAGGATCACCACCATTCGTTCATCTGGCGGCGGCAACGGGGGCGTTGACTACATCGATGCCGGTCGCCCAGCTGCCTCTGGCTTCATCAACCAGAGCCAGCACCTGCTGCTGCTGCTCGGTCTCCTCCCCACTTTCCAGCTGCTGCTGCTGCTGGCTAATTAATGTTGCACTTTCGCTGCAACCGATTTGAATTTCATGTGCCGCACAAAACATTTCAGCGCGCGACACGCGACACGCGACCTCGATCCGTGCATTCAGCACCCGAAAAAAAATAGTACAGAAAAATACTGCAGCAAATTGAGTTTTGTTTTTAGCTTTTGTTTTCCGTTGGGTTTTTTATTCTTTCCTTTCTATTCAGCTGCAAGTGAAATTTTTTTGTGTTGGCGGCGACTTTGACTGACAGTCGAGTGTTCTGTGCTTGCAGATATCCTGTAGCGGGCTTCGAGCAGGCGTAACATATAATCGAGCACACAAACACAACAAGCTGCCTACCTTTACTTAGACACTATCAAAACATTGACTCTTAGATAACGCGGTACCTCGCTTTAAAGCGTCATCAATCAATCAAGCGGTCAATCAGTCAGTCAATCAGTTCATTAGTCAAACAGTCAGTTAATCAGTCAAACGATCAATCAATAGTTCAGTTAAGCAATCAATCAATCAATTGATCTATCTATAAGTCCTCCGTCAATTAGTAAAATAATCAAAAACAATCAGTCAGTGGATCAATCAGGTAATCGGTAAAAGAATCAATCAGTCAATCAATAAGTCAACCAGTCCGTCAATCAGTCACACAAAAGGCCAGTCCGTCAAACAGTTGGTCAATCGTAAGTCAGTCGTTCAATCAGGTAGTGAGTAAAACAATCGATCAGTTAGTCAATCAACAAACCAGTTAATCAATCAGCAAATCAATCAATCAGTCAGTTAACCAATCGGTCAGTCCTTGAGTGAGTCAGCTAATCAGAATCAGTCGGTCAATCAGGAAGTGAGTGAAACAATCAATTAGTCAATCAGAATCAATCGGACAATCAGTCTATCAATCAGTACACTCTTATGTATATAGATATACGTTATGCTAGCAATATACCCTAATTGCCTACACGCCCCGTGATTACAGGGTATTCATATCAAAATGCGATTTCTTACAAGAACCCAAACAAAACTGGCCAAGTGAGGAAAAGAGGCGTTTGCTGATATCTGGCAGACTAAGTGCGAGAGGGGGGCGTGGCGCTAAAAAGCATGCCAAGCGTAAAGGCTTAGAACAAAACGGTTCTTCCCGTTGCAGCCACAATACAGACACACCGCCCCCCCGCCTCCCCGACTGCACGTCGTAGCCAAGCAGCGGCTCATAAAGTTAAGAGCCCATAAATAAAAGCACAGCTGAGCAGAGCCGCCGGAGCGGAGCAGGAGATGGAGAAGGAGATGGAGAAGGGCAGACGAGGTCTGACTTTTGGTCAGTCGGGCAGTTATTACACAATCAAATGCATGGCCAGAAAAGGTTGCTCGAGTTGTTGCAAAGGGGCAACGTGCACAGTTCAAGGCGGTGAAATGGAAAGCAGCTGAGAGAAACTGAGAGAAGTTGAGAGAAGCTGAGAAACTGAAACCACAAAATGCGCTCAAATGCGGCCAAAGGTCACGCCCAGAGACGACAAACCAAAAAAAAAGGGAAAAAAAACAAGAAAGAAGGGCTATGTTCGGCACGCCGAAGATTGGATACCCTTGCCCGTAACTAAGTAGAGCAGGGAAAATAGTTAATGTCGAGTATGGTTAAGATATCTTAAAAAAACAAAAAAAGTTATCCATGCAACCTACTTTTCGACCGATCGTTCCTATGGCAGCTATATGATATAGGGCCAGATCTTGATAGGATTGTAGGGAACATAATGAAACAGTTATACAAGTTATAATACCCTCGGCAAGGGTATAAAAAGGTTCACAGCAACATGTTGGACCCTTTGTCCAAATGCCCATTTGCCCATTGGCACAGAGCAGCTGATTAAAGCGAACGACCCCACACAAATGGGGGGCAATTGTAACTCACTTCATTATGACCACCCCTCGCCCCCCTCTCCCGTCTAGCTAGACAAAAGTTTTAAGTACGTGACCAGAAGAAGAGCCAGAGCATGCATAATGCAGATAATGTTAGTTTCGGAAAGGTTCGTACAGCTGCCTTTCGCGACACTCATAACCAGATATTTTTTTGTGCTACATAACTATATATATGTATGTATAGGGGGAAGGCATATTTAATAAAGCGAAGTTACGAAATTTCAAATAAATCAAGACATCTTGACTCATAGAAAAGTTGTCGAAAAGTTATTCACGTACCAGAATATACATGTGTACATAAGTACATCATGGAGTCGAAGTCAAAACAAATTTTGTTGCTCATAAAAAATACAAGACAAGAATGTTCCAGTTTTGGACATGAAAGAACAGCTAAAGCATTATATAGGCATGTATATATATGCATATATACCCGTATGGGTGCAACAAAACATTGCCCTAAGATTTTTCTAGGGGCACACAAACACGCTGCTTAAGAGCCCGCAGTTTTGGCTCAAAACATTTCACGGTTCGCGCCGTGACACATCGATATACTCTAATTTAATCGAATTGCTAAATTGTCATCACTAAAAAAGCGATCATCAAAGCCGTGTGAAGCGCTGCCAGATGTGCTGCAAGTGTCATCAATTGAAAAATACCAAAATAATAGTTACAACAAGCTAAATTGATATGGCAACACACTTGACTGTCGGCAGCCTTGCACTTTGCCCTTTCCCCGTTACCCCACACTTGGCAAATAAGTCGACGGCCTAGTCGCACTTTCTGTTAACCCACGAGTACACATTTGATTAAAGCTGGCTGCCCACTTCTCTAATCGCAATTCCTATGCAAAATTGTGCCTTAACTATTTGTGGCCTACAAGTTTCTGCAGCACTTGTTGCAGATCAACAAAAAGATTGCAGAAAATATCAACCGAAAGCAGAAGAGAAAAAACTGCGCACTTGAGGGTTAAGCTGCGCCGATCTGACCAACTGTAAATTGTCTCTGTCGCCTGCGCTTTGCTCTCTCTCTCAGCCAGCTGCACCACAACCTTCCCCCTCCCCCTCCCCCTCATCCCTCTGCAAACATCTTTCAACAATACAAGCACCTGCTGCTCGACACTCCCTCTCTCTCTCTCTCTCTCTCTCGTTCTCGGCTCGCTCAGAAGTTCTCGCAGCCTTTGTTGTTGTTGTATTTGAATTTACAATTTATTTATTGTTGCTTTTGGCTTTTGTTTGGTGTGCGAAACGATTCTTGAATCGATAAATACGTTTTAACAATCAATTTGTGAGCTTTTGGCATTTGCCGTTCGTTGTTGTTGTTGTTGTTGTTGTTGCCTTTTGTGTTGATATTCGCTCGATTGATTTGGACTGCTCGGCACTGAAACGTTGGAACGTTGGAAATGATTGGAATCATTGGAACATTGATCTTCCATCAATATGCGCATGACGTCAGACCGACACAACAACAACAACAACAACGACAACAACGACGACGACAACAATTAAATTATGCCTGCAATTTGGCCGTTTTTGTAATTACTTCCGCCGGGCGGCGATAGGACAAATTGGTCAACGTTTTAATACACTATGCGCCAAGTGCAAAAACGGGTATATTGCCTATTATGGAAAGTAACGATTGGAAGCAAATTCTAACTTGATGGTTCTTTCTTTTGCTGCTAACAGAGCATCTCGCAGTCGGCTACAGCCGTTCGTGCACAGTTCCGAACTTGTTTTGGCATTGGCTTTGGCTCTGCCTTTGATTGGTTATATTCGATTTGGACACGGCTTGTGGCGCTGCTTTTGGCCATGGCAACAGCTACACCCCCCCACCCCCCACCCCGCAGGGCATGAGTCAGCCGCTGCCACGCCCCAAAACCAAAAACCAAATGACAATTCCCCAAAAAAAACAAGAAAAAAAGAATTAAATGAAAACCAAAATGCAGTTGCAAATGCCTTTTACTTGACCCAAAAGCAGCAGCAACTACAACAACAACAACAACAACAACAACAGTTGCAACTTGCAACTTGCAACAAGGCGTCGCGTTTGTTTTTGTTTTTGGTATTCGTTTTGGGCGACGGCCGAGCCCACGAATCACGCACTGGTCAACAATATGCACTCACACACACACACACACACACACACACACACACACACACACATGCACACACACTCACACACACACACACACACACACACACACATGCACAAGCTGCTGCTGCTGCTGCTGCCACGCCCACCGCTGCCACTTTGGCTGCTAATTTGCGCGCCTTTTGGCCATACAAAGACATTGAAAAAAAAACAAATATATGTAAATAAACAAAATAAGCAGAGACAACAAACACTTGAATACATATTTCAAGACGCACACGAAACCCAGCCAGAATCCCAAAATAACGGTTAAGCATTGTTGTTGCGACAACAACAACAACAACGAAAAGAGTTTCAAAAACAAATTGTCCAAAAAGCAAACACTTCACAAGCAGCAATAACGCACAAGAGAGCGTATATGAACGACTAGCAGATACCCTGTAGCCAGCTGCGAGCAAGCTTGACACACACACACACACACAGCCTCTTCTTATACAAAAAAGTGAAATATTCTTGAGCTCTACAAACTAGGAAAGAATCTCTACAAAAAGTTGAACGAACTCTACAAACTAGAAAAGAATCTTTACGAAA
This sequence comes from Drosophila ezoana, assembly GCA_035045725.1. Lineage (NCBI taxonomy): Eukaryota > Metazoa > Arthropoda > Insecta > Diptera > Drosophilidae > Drosophila > Drosophila ezoana. The sequence continues at coordinate 1,960,899 of JAWNOU010000111.1, read as the reverse complement.
AGTTTGACAAACTCTACAAACTATAAAAGTATCTCTATAAAAAGTTGAACGAACTCTACAAACTAGAAAAGAATCTCTACAAAAAGTTTGACAAACTCTACAAACAAGAAAAGCATCTCTACTAAAAGTTGGACAAGCTCTACAAACTAGACAAGAATCTCTACAAAAACTTAAACGAACTCTACAAGCTAGAAAAAGTTGGACGAGCTCTACAAACTAGAAAAGAATCTCTACAAAAAGTTGAACGAACTCTACAAACTAGAAAAAGTTGGACATGCTGGAAATGCTCAAAAGAGCAGCGCTGCAAATCGATATTTATCGGTCTTAACATCGATATACAAAAAATAAGAAGTTATCGAAATAAAAGTCAACTTTTGATGCAAATGTTAAGCCAGAGCCGAAGCACAGCAACGCAAAGGCTTTGTGTTTTATATGCGGCCAGTTATATGTCGATAATCGATATTTATCGAACTTGTAGAGAACATGGCAAATCATAGCCAGCCTTTCGACTTTAGAGTCTGTTAGTCCAATTTTGCAAGCTAAACATGTTGTTCAATAGTTCCTAGTTATCAAAAGTTATCGATTTTTATCGATTTCATGGTGGCAGTGATCGATTAATATGTACTTTGTCCAAATACAATTATTCTGCGCGTCTATTGCACGCAGCTACACACACCATTTGCCGTTGTCGCTGTCAATCGATATTTATCGATACTGGAAAGTTATCGAAACACGAGAGAGTCATAGTAAATTTCTGCCCACGGTTACAAACATGGACACAGAGCTATGCTACCCAGTTGAAAGCATACACGGGGTATTTACAAAACTCAAAAAAATCGCTGCTTGTGGGTGCAAACCCCCTCTCTAATTCCCACCCCCCCTCACAACTTGCCGCCCGCCTATGCGCTGCAAGCATTTGTCCATTTTGTGAACGAATAATGCGCGTGATTTTCTATATGTATGCATGTGTGTGTGTGTGTGTGTGTCGCTGTGTGTGTGTGTCGCTGTGTGTGTGTGTGTGTGTGTGTGTGTGTGTGTGTGTGTGTGCGCTTTAATGGTGGGAAAATATTTTTGCTGTGATTTTTTTTTCATTTTCGTTTTGATTTTTGTATTTGTTGTTGTTGTTGTTGTGTTGTTATTTTTGGTTTTTGAGCTTTGGGGCCGCATTTTGCGGCTGTGCCGCAGGATCTTTAACTTTGGCTGGGCGCACGTTACGTATACGCAACGCGATTATGCAACAAGTAGAAGCTGGCCCAAGCAAAAGTGGTGCAAAGAAACAACAACAAAAAAGTGGAGAGAAGCAAAAAAAACAAACAAACAAACAAACAAACAGGCCAACAACAAATGTCACGACAACACAAACAACTAGAAAAACGCTGCACTTAACGACAGCGAACAACAACAACAACAACAACAACAAAAGCAACGTCGGCGGTTTTAATGATTAATTTTTTGCACGTAGTATGCCATGTAAAGCGCGCCACTTAAAGCTGGAAGTTAGCGGAGAGTGGAAGCGGCGAGTGGAAACGGAGAGTGGAAGCGGCGAGTGGAAACGTCTTGTTTGGAGAGTGTGCACCGCCAAGTGTCTGTGTATGTATGTGTGTGTGCATAGTTGCCATTTGATCAAATTAATTTGTAGCAGAAATTTAATTAATTTGTAGCAGAAATTAAAAAATATACATACATATATAAAATATATTGTTTTACAAATATTTTTGCATAAGTTCAAATGAAATGAAATCCATTTGTTGCATGGAAATTATTTTCCACTTCAAGTTTGTTTGCTGAACACATTTTACTCAAAAACGAATTTCAATAAAAACTTCCAGATATGCAAAAAAAAAAAATGTACCTGTGTAACAATTTCCACACAAGGGATTTTAAATGTACCAGTTTTGGTCAATTTTCTAAAACATGTGGCAGCCTTGTATATGTGTGCGTGTGCGTGTGTGTGTGTGTGCAAAAGGGCAATATTTGGCGTTGCCCCCTTTTTGGCGTGCGCTGAATTAGTTCTGAAGCGTGTGCGGTCACACTTTTGCCTTGGGCCACGACAAATGTAATGCAATTAAAAACTTAAACTGTCACACACACAAACAAACAGTATTGGCAACTATGTTATGTATACTTTGTATGTATGTATCTATGTACTATAGATAGTTCATTAAATATATATTTAACCAACTTCTAATTGCCGCTCTCCGCATGCAAAATGCACGACAACAGCAACAACAACAACGTATCAAAGTCGCACGACAACAACAACTAAATAATATAAATATAAACAACAACAAAAAAAACGAAAACAAATAACAAAAAAAAAAAACAATATGCGCGGCGTGTTCGATACGATGGCGCGTCGACGACTGCGGCGCTGCACGAGCTGCACCGTTAGTTTGTTACACCTGAACTGAGTTGAGTTGCGCGCGCTCGTTGAGTCGCGTTGAGCCAAGTGCGCTAGCTTGGCTGACGCGCGGGCGGCGCGCGCGCGCGCGCGCTCGCTCCATTGTTTTGCCAAAGCTCTGCGCCTAATGCCACCAACACCACCACCACCACCTCACGGGAGAGTATGCTCCTGTGTGTGCGGGCGCGCGCTTTGTTATTGTTTTTGCATTTTCGCCTCACTTACCAGTTCGTTCTGCTCCTCTTTGGCGCCAGCTTTCGTTTTGCTCGTCTTGCTCAGTGCCATGGCGCCTGCCAATGCGGCCTCCAACGCCCACGCTTTGCGCTCTTTGCGTGCGTCTGTCTCTGCGTGTGTGTGTGTGTGTGTGAGTATTTGCCAAATTAGTTCACAGTGAAAGCTCTCTCTTGACGCCCACAGCTGACTTGCGTGAAGCTCTCTCTCTCTCTCTCTCTCTCTCCGATTTGTTTAGCTCAAATCTTTTTTCATATTTTTCGGACGCTCCTTTGACCTATTTAGCAAAAAGTTAATTTTTTCTTTTAACAATAAATGTTTCTGCATGCCAACAAGAACTAACGGCAAAAAGAATGTTTATATATATGGAATTGAAATCGGCTAATTTTCATTATATGAAAGTTCCAGATTAAGGTTTTTCCATCCTGCACAAACGGAAACCATCGCGGTTCGTTTGGGGGAGCTTTCACTGTATTTGCATAATACAATATGTTGCCTACTTTTAGGCGGCGCGCGCCAAAAGCTTTTTTCTTGTTGGTTCGTTTCTTCGCTAAGCCGACGCACGCGTCTGCCTGTTGGGCAAAATAACTGTTTCTTTGCGTTTAACCAAATTTTGCATTTTGTTTGAGGTTAGAATGCGATCCTGTTCAATAGCTTTAAGCTGCAAGCTCTCAACGAGGTAAATCCCCCAAATTGGCATTCACATTTTTGCGCCGTAATTGCGCTTGGCCGCTTTTGGCGCCCACTCTTAAATATTTTGAAAAAAAAAAACAAACCAAAAAAAAAACTGAAACGCTTTTGGTCAAAATGAGTTTTACGTATTTGGCTCAAACAAAACTGACCGCCCACCCCGCGACAACCACGCAAAAAATTATACAAAACTGAAGCGTTCTCGACTTGGCAAAAAAAAAAATGTAAAAAAATATGTAAAAAAAAATACAAATTGGAGGATTTTTACGATGCGACACACACAGAAATTGTCAAGGCGATGTTTTAAATGGATTTACATACGTGTGTGTGTGATATTTATTGACAACTGCTGGAAATGACGAAATGAACGAGTTATTTGCGCGACTTTACTTAGTTTGAAACGTCCCACACGCTATATTATAGAAAATCTGTATGTGTGTGTGTGTGAGCGGTAAAAAGCATAAAAGAAACGCTTATACATGGAAATATATTAACATATGCATATGGAAATTGACGGACAGTCTGGCTGACATCTATGCAAATAAGTGCGACGAGCGCAACGAAATGTCAACGTCAAGTACGCACACACACACACACACACATATATATATATATATATATATACATATATATGTGTGTGCATATATGAATTGATTTATCTTTGCGCAGCTGCAGGAACGCGGCCCTGGCTTGAGCTGCAGCCTGGCAAGGTCACACTGTTCAACAAATATAAGAAGAATATAAGAAGAAGCCAGCTGAACGCGTGTTTCTCTTTGTTTTCATTGGCTTAGACGCTCGACTGGGCAAACAGATGTTGCGAAAATGCCAAATATAACGGATGAGCGCGCAAATAACTGTCGCATTCCATGCGCCATTGCGCATTGGAAGTATCGAACGCATATTGGAAAGGGGCCCGGCACGCGCAATCCTGCCGTACCCTTTTTCTCGATCAATTGTTGTTGATTTGCAATTTATCGGACATCGATCAACTGTTCGATAAGCAATGCAAATCACGCACACACACAGACACACACACACACACACACATGTGGTTATATTAGCAGGGCGTGTTTTGGTGTTTTCTTCGTTGTTTTTGTTTATCTGCCGAGCGCAGCCACAAAACAACAACAACAACGAACGTTGCAACTGGGCAACGCGACATGGCGACACACACACACACAGACACAAAAAAAATACCAATACACATACACACACACACGTACCCGCAGCGAACGGTTTGGAGGAGGCGCGCAAAACGTTTTTTGTCGTTTGTTGTTTTTGCTTTTCGTTGTTTTTTTTTTTGTTTTTGGCCGTCGCGTTTTTCGCGTTGCGAGTGCTGCGAGCCAAGCTAAATGGTTTGTTGTCGTCCGTCCGTGCCAGATTCACAACTGATCTACCTGCTGCTCGCTAGCTGCTAGCTGCTGGCTGCTGGCTGCTGTTGAGCTGTTGTTGGCTGTCGCGCACAATTCCAAATTGGAATTGGCGATCGAGCGCGCGCGCGCGCTCGCCCGCATGCCTGCGCCCGCTTCCCGCTCCACGCTCACAGTCGATCGCACACGCCCCTCCCCCCCACACATTCCCCTCGGAGCACGCCCTGCAAATCATATTCACAACAAGCTTACCTTTTGCGGTCCATCTGCTCTGTCTCTGAAGCGCAGCACACGGGCACGGCCATTCATATAAGCCACATAACTGCCGCTCTCCGTTGGAGAGAGCGCAAGAGAGAGAGAGAGCGTGCTCTATTGGCATGCAATGTCCAACACTGGCCAGCCCATTGATTGTTGTTGCTGCGCCTCATCAGGTTTTGCTGAGCATCGCAGCGAGAGAGCGAGAGAGAGCGAAAGCATTCTGGAGCTTGCGCTGCTGCTGCGACAATTTTGGAGCTGGGCTGAAGGTTAGCCGCTTGGAATGTTGGCCCGGCGTTGGCGTAAGCGTTGGCGTTGCCAGTGAGAGCACAAAATATAGACAGAGAGAGAGAAAGAGAGGCACACACACACACACACTCACACACACGTACACCTGCCATGTCTCATTGGCTGTTCGTAGAATCGACTATTTGAAATAGTCTTCCGGCTTGAAAACAATTGGAACTCGGAAATGCCTTCGTTTTGGCACGCGCTACGTGCAGTGCCTGGGCAAGTGTTGCCACACATGCAAGAAAATACATACATACATACATACATATGTATATGTGTACAGTGAAAACTCGCTTGAGCAGAAAGAGACTTGCTTTCAGGCACATTTTCTGATGAGATAATTGTATGCCTAATGAAAATTAAAAAAGATCAAGATCAAATAAATAATAAAAATAATTTACTTAAAAACAAAGCAAATAAAGTTTGTTCTTTCTTGAGCTTTCACTGTACACATGTAAACATCATAAATTTTGATTCATAAATATTCTTCACTTATTTTTAGTGTGTTCCAAAATTTTTATTCACTTTTTGTTGTGTGACGAACAAATTTCAACGAAAGGTTTCAATTTTTTTTTTGTTTTTTGGTTTTTTTTCATACGTTTTTTTCTCTTATTTTATGGATTTTGAACTACGGAGAGTTAATTGAATTGAGGATTGTTTTTTTTTTTTTTTCTGTTTTAATAAGTTTTTCAGAAGGGCACATCATTTTATAGTTTTTTATCAATTTCAAAATTTTCTTCTTCTTCCTCTTTTTTTTCATTTCTTTTGTAAGTACATAACCGAAAAACCGTTAAGCAGAGAGAATCTAACTGCGTTTTGTGCGAAACAAATAAACAGTTAAGCGAAAGCGAAAAATTCGAACGGAAAAACGTTTTGGAAAATGCGTGGAAAAAAAAAAGAAACATTATTGCTAGAGGTCTATTTATAAACACATTTTGGGCGCGTTTCGCAGACAATTTTCCGATGCTACAAATTTCAAATTGCGAATATATTATGTATTATTTAATGCATTTCTGCTTGTCATTTTGCACGTGTGTGTATGTGTGTGTGTGTGTGCTGTTTTTTTTTGTTGTTTTGTTTTATTATGACTTAGGCTAAGTACAATTTGTGGCTTATTTGCTTTCGCTTTTCAAAATTTGTGATTATTATGAAAAAGAAGTGAAAAGAAGATGTTCAAAATGTTGGTGATGTTTTTCGCTGAGTGTGCGTGTGTGTGCATGTGTGTGTGTGTGTGTGTGTGTGCGGGCAGCTGCTAAAAGTAAGTGTATGTATGTGTGTGTGTGTGTGTGTGTGTGTGTGTGTGTGTGTGTGTGTGTGTGTGTGTGTGTGTGTGTGGAGAGTTCTTTAAACTAATTACATAGACATAAATTATGCTAAAGTTAGCGCGAAAAGCATTTTAAAAAATATATGTATATGTATATATATATATATATATATATATATATATATATGTATATGTATGTATATATATATATGTATACATATATATATATATATATATATATATATTTGGGCGAGGATCGCACTAAATTAATTAGGACATGTGAATTTCTTTTCTTTTTTTTTTTTTTACTTAGTTTTCTTTCAATTTCTGTTTTGTTTTGCCTACAAACTAAATATCGGCTCAGTTTCTTCTTCTTATTTTTCTTCTTCTTCTTTTTCATATATATATATATATATATATTATATTTATAATATTTTTTTGTTTTCCATTTAGTTTTTTTTTTTTTTTAATGTAACTGGATGCACTTTTCTTTGGAGTTGGTATTTTGTTGTTGTTGTTGTTGTTGTTCGCCTTATCGCGGCTCCACTGTAGATTTATGCCTGCTGCTGGCCTTATACACATGCATATACACATACACACATGTACATGTACACATACATATACATATATATATATATAATCGTTTGTTGTTGTTTTCTAGCTTGAACTACATTTGAACTCCTCCATTCTCCGGCTGCTGCTACATTCATTTGCCTCTGCCTGTCGATCCGGTTACGGCTCCGGCTACGGCTCCGGCTCTGGCTCTGGCTGCTGCTCCATGTTTATGCGTCTCATAATCTCTTGAGCATGCGCTTTTTCTCCTTGAGCAACTTCTCCTTCTTCTTGTCCTGCAGCTTCTTGTCGAGGCCCGCGTGCTTCTTGGTCGACGGACCGTCATCGTCTTTGGCATCGCTGGCGCCAGCGCCGCACTTGGCCGGCTAAAACAAGACACCGGCAAGGATTAACACGAATTTGGAATAGGATTGGGGTATTGAGGTATTGATGGCCTTACCTGTGCATGGATCTCGGTCATCATGCGCGCCCGCTGCGAGTAGTCGTCGTAGCGTTCGAGCAGCATTTTGCCGGCCTCCTCGTTGAGGGCCGATTCCGGATTGGGCACAATTAGCAGGCATTTGATTGTTAGCAATATGTGCTTGATGCCCAAATCGGGTTTCCAATCCTTTTTCAGCGTATTTACGCATATTTCGCCATTGGATGCAACATTCGGATGGAAAATTTTGGTTAGAAAATATGCCTTTGGCGGCGTTTGTGGAAAATCTTTGCTCAGCGACAATTTGACACGGAAAACACCAACGGCATACGGTGTGCCGGCGGGTCCGTCAATAAATGCCTGTATATCGGTCACGTCGCTCTCATTGATCAACACCTTGATGCCCTCCGGCGGCGTGGTCTCCATATCCTGCAGCTCCTTCATCACCTGCCGTATGGTCTGCGGCGACAGGTTCTCCACATTTGAATATTGCTATTTTTGATAAAAAAAAAAAAAAAAACAAATTAGTTTCTCAATTTGCTTTACGCTATTTGTTTACATTACCGAACTCATGGCTAACGCGTCTGCTGCGTCTGCTGCGTCCGCTTGTGCGTGCGTGCGTGCGTGTGTATATGTGTGTGTGTGTGTGTGTGTGGGTGTATGTGTCGCTGTGCGTGTGTGTCGATATCTATGTGTGTATGTGTTTGACTGGCGCTCTCAAGGTTTCCTTAATGTCTGCTCTCAACAACTGTCCTGTATGAAGCTCAGCTCGTTGGCGGCGCGAGAAGCGTTTTAAAAAAGCTTAGCTACTAACTGTATTTTCACTGGCGTCGCGTCAGCGTCTCGTGCTGTTTGAGTGCGGGCGGGTGCGGGGGGGATGGCGGGGGTATTGGTATTGGTGGAAAGAGAGAAAACGTTTGGCTCTGTTTTCGTTTTCGTCTTCGTTGCTGTTTTTCCAATTTGCGCCCGTTTTATATCGGCTGGCTCGTACTGTTTGCTTGTTAGTTGTTTGTATATGCTTAAAACTGAAATCGATTTGTTTTCCTATTTGGTTATTGGCTTCTCGAAACATTTAAAAAACAAAAAAAAAAAAGAAGCACACACAATTTCTAGTCAATTGCACACACTTCACGTTCAACAACAAAACACAAAACAGCCTCCATTTACAGAAACCCTCGTCGTATGGTATACGCTACAGTGTCGGCTATATCGCTTTTTCTCTATGCTGTGCCCACACGCTCGTCTCTCACCTTCAATCGGTCGTGTCAAAATTCAGTGTTCGACAATGACAATGTATATTTGCTTGATAATCGGCAAATTAACTCAAATACTTGTTTAATGTTGTCGGAAATTAATATTAATATTCTTCGTTGATAATGTGCAGTGTATGCGAAAGTGTACTCGGTCCGTAAAATCAAGCAGCTATCTATACTCCTTTCATGCGCATGCACTAGTGTTGTCCCGCTCGTGTTTATCGAATTGGACAGTTCCTCAGCAGTTCCTAAAGTATTCAGTACGAATTCATTGTAACAAAATAAACTGAAGTTATATTCAAAATATATAGGTTTTCAAAATGTACACGTTTTGATGAGAAACGTATATTTTATTTGCCTCTTGTTTATGTTAATTTATTTAATGCAATTGTAATTGTGCAATTGGCGTTGCCATATGTATGAAACAAATTAGGGGCGGGGTGGCTAGTTAGTATTTTAAAATGCCAAAAAAATATCGATAAATTATACGTTGCGTACAAATTCAAACAACTTTACTGTGTTTATTATGTTTACTTGCTGCATAAATGTAAGAAATTCACTTGCAATTCTATCTTTGTAGGATTTAGGATGTGTGCCTTAAGCTAATATATTTAGATCTATCACCGATTAAACTACATCTTTTCCAAAATATATCGATATGCATGTATGCAACAATTGTGATGGCGATCGCTGCAAGAAAAATCGCGATGTCTCGATGTTTTTTTACACAAACGCCAACGCATAATTTAGTTTTAGTTTAGATTGTTTTTCGAATTATAATTTATTATACAATTTTATTTAAATTCCCATTCGGCTACTCCTTGCTGTCGGTTGGCGCCGCGACGGCACTTGAATGAACAACACGCACTGCATCAGTTGTGCGTTGGTGTTGCTGTGAATTTGTGTGTGTGCAATTGCCAGTGGAATTGGGAATTGGGAAGTGGGCAGAAAAAAAAAATAAAAATATGTCGAAGAATAAAATAAACACAACCGCGGCGACGGCAGCGAACGCTGAAACGAATCTAATTGAAGTGAAATCAAAGGTAAGCCAACCACAACCAAACAAAAACAAGGTACAAATGCATCGGCAGCATCTGGGATCTGATAATATATGTATATGAGGCATGATTGGGTCTGATTCATGCCAACCCGAAATTGTACACATTGAAGTTGTTGTTGTTGTTGCTGCTGTTCAATGTTGTTTGTGTGCAGCAACAGTTGGCGGCGTTGCCAGCTGGTTGTTGAGAATTTTGTTTTCTCGTCGAGTTCATAGTGAAATTAACCGTTGCTTTATTATAGTTCGATGCCGAATTCCGACGCTGGAGCTTTAAGCGTCACGAGCCCGAGCAGAGCTTCGATAAGTTCGCCACACTCATCGAACAGCTGCACAAGCTGGCCAACATTCAGTTTCTAATACTCTACATTGATCCGCGCGACAACGACCTGTTGCCCATCAACAACGATGACAACTTTGGGCGTGCACTCAAAACGGCGCGTCCCCTGCTCCGCGTTATTGTCCAGCGCAAAGGTGGGTACAGGAAGAGAGAGAGAGCGAGGGAGGGAGAGAGGAGGAGCTGAAATTTGTTTGATTTCTGTTTTATAGACGATCTGAACGAATATTCGGGCTTTGGGACGATGAAGCCGCGCAATCTAATTGGCAGCATACTTGGCCATACGCCGGTCAAGACCAAAGCCCCATCGATATCGATACCGCACGATTTCCGTCAGGTGTCGGCCATCATTGATGTGGACATCGTCCCGGAGACGCACCGGCGTGTCCGTCTGCTCAAGCACGGCAGCGACAAGCCGCTCGGCTTCTATATACGCGACGGCACCTCCGTCCGTGTCACAGCCAGCGGCCTGGAGAAGCAGCCGGGCATCTTTATATCACGCCTGGTGCCCGGCGGACTGGCCGAGAGCACCGGACTGCTCGCCGTCAACGACGAGGTCATCGAGGTCAACGGCATCGAGGTCGCCGGCAAGACACTGGATCAGGTAGACTGTGCCCGCACTTGCTGCAACTATTTACCATTTACTTAACCCGAATATCGCCCACAGGTCACCGACATGATGGTCGCCAATAGCTCCAATTTGATCATCACCGTGAAGCCGGCCAATCAGCGCACGCTGACGTCGACGCATCGCGGCTCCTTTTCGCGCAACAGCCAGCTGTCGAGTGGATCGCATCATACGAATCATACGAACACATCCGATGAGCTGGAGCACGAGGATCAGGATGATATTGTTGATCTCACGGGCGTTACGCTCGACGAGAGTCCCACTAGCGGTGGTGGCGGAGGAGGGGGAGGCGGAGGCGGGGGCGTCACAGTGACAACAACAAGCACACACAGTCATCAGTTGTCCACGTCCTCGTCGCCGTCGACGCATCACAAACAGGCCGCCTCCAATGCGTCCACAATTCTGGCCAGCGATGTCAAGGATGGGGTCCTGCATTTGTAAAGCGCGCAAAAGGCAAAAACAAAAGAGAGGAAAAGCAAAAATGATACGAAAGGTCACACACACACACACACACACCTACACACGCATACACATTAATTATATATAATACTGGGATTATATATGCAGTCCACATTCCACATTTCCAGTTTCCAGGCACATTGTTTTCGTATTTAATGTCCTCGTTATATTATCATATACAGTTATTTCCCGATGTGTTACACTAGTTAGAGTGAGCAGGAATATAGAAGAGCGAGCGAGAGAGAGAGCGGGAGAGAGAGTGGGAGAGAGAGCGAGCTGCCGCCCACAGCCACGCCCACGCTCTAGACATGCCTCGCACTTGAAACATTGCATTCCATTTATGTACTTTGCGGCACACACACGCACACACACACACACACACCTACACACACAACGGTAAAACATTTGTACTTAAAAACTTAGCTAAACAATTTAAGCGAAAATCTTTGTTTGTTCCGTCTAATTTCAATTTTTTTTTTTTTAAATATGTTTGTAACGTGTGCGAGCTTAAGAAAAAGTGTTACTTAAATATTCTTAATATATATATATATTATATTTTATTTTATTTAATATTGTATTGTATTCTTCTTTTAAATTGTGTTTTAATTGTCATGTGCTTTTTTTTTGTGTATTTTTATTTTTTTTACGTGTAAAGTTGAGAAATGAGAAAGAAAGAAAAAAAAAGAACACCAACAGCGCCTTTAAAAAAAAGAGAGAAAAAAAAAGAAGAAAAATTAGCAAGTTTTATACGCCTATATACGACATAACTAGACTATACTATATATATATATATATATATATATATATATACATAATTATATATTATAGATGTTTTTATACACGTTTCTATTCAAAGTATATATATATATATATATAAACAATTAAAACTGCAGACTTGAAGTTAACAAAGAAAACACATATGAAAGACATATTTTAGATATATATACACACACACACACTTACACACACACACATACAAAAATCGTATATAGCTAGTGTTAAAGCGTTCACCGAATACCCTATACCCTATAACTTATACCTATACCCTATACCCTATACCCTATACCCTATACCCTACACCCGTACCCTATACCCTTTACCCAATACCCTATACTCTATACCGTATACCCTATACCCTATACCGTACACCCTATACCCTATACCCTATACCCTATACCCTATACCCTATACCCTATACCCTATACCCTATACCCTATACCCTATACCCTATACCCTATACCCTATACCCTACTCTAAATAGCAGCAGCTAAGAATTGTTAAAGCGATTAAATCCATAAACATATATAACTAATACAAATCGAACAACTATAGCTCTATAAATAGTTACACACACACACACACACACACACACACACGCGAGCTTAGGAATATGCTAAAAAAGACAAGAACAAGTTATAATTATTGTGCATGTATTTTAAATAAATACCTAGTGAACTTTTTAGTGCACTGAAAACTTATCAACTTGCCGAGTTTTATTCCATATATCTGTCTGATTCTGAAAAACGAACCTCAAAAGATTGAGTTTATGTTGTTTAATCGAAAAAGGAAAAAAACCCTACTTTTAATATTGGTAAATTAACGCAGTCAAATGCAAATTGACAAAGCTAATGGTGACAAAAATATAGGGAAATTTTTGATATTCGACTAAACTGCAGATTTTTGATCCTGAAAAACTAACCTCAAAAGTTTGAGTTTATGTCGACTTGAATCGAAAAAGGAAAAAAAACCCTTCTTTAAATATTGGTAAATTGTCAAAGCTCCTTGTTAAAATATAGGGAAATATTTTTATATTCGATTCGAAACTAAGAAGTCTGTAATATAAAAATATTTCCCTACATTTTCTCTAAACTACGTAGTCTGTAATATACAAATATTTCCCCATATTTTCTTAATATGGAACTCTTAATTAAAGGCGACAGAGATTAATTTGTTAATTTTTATTTTGCGAATTATGGACAAAAATGAACGAACGTTAATTGCTTCTTTTTTTTGTTGCTTTTTTCTTCTTCTTTTTAGCTATTTCATATAGCGTATATGGAATACATGGAATATTTATAATATTTATATATATATATATATATATATATATATATATAGATGTGTGTGTGTATGTGTGTGTGTGTGTGTGTGTTGAGCCTAAAACTAGTTGAAATTGTTTAAATATAGAATTATGTTTTTTTGCTTTTTGGCTTTCTTCGAAAAATGTTTGCAGTTGCATACTTTTTACAGCGAACGAGGAATTATACATTTAGGTACACAAACAGGGGGGGGAATAGGGGGATAGACAGAGACAGATAGAGAGGAAGAGAGGGGAGAGAGCGAGAGAGAGAGAGAGATACACACGCTTAAAAAACTAGTTTTCCTTTTAATATAGTTAATTGGCAGCCAGAGAAGCGAGAGGCAAGGCTTAGTCGGTGGCAGCTGCCGCCACATTGGCCGCATTGTTCTCGAAACATTGCCAAATGGTTCGGGCCGCTGGCCGATCCTCGCTGTGGGCATTGGTGCACAGATAGAAGAGCTCGACAACGCAATTGTAATCGTCGCTCAGCTGAAAGGCAACCGGCAATGGCGGCCGTGTGCCATACGCCTGCTCGACATGGCTCAGCGAATAGTCGGAAATGTCATTCTCTTTGGTATCATCCTCATCGGTGTCAACGGCGGCATTGTTGTCGGCGCTGCATCCGTCCGTTTGTTGGCCGTGTGCGTCGCTCGTCTGGCCCTCGTCCGCGGTGTAGTTGAGCTGTTTGCGTTGCGGCAGCTCCTGGGAGCTGTCAAAGTCAATGATTGAGCTGCTATTGAAAACCGCGTCCAGTTCGAGCGTGTGCGGCGGAACGAGCGCCAGCGTCTCGTAGATGATGAGGCCAAAACTAAAGATGTCAGCTTTGCTGTCAATGATCTCCACCTCGTCCATGATCTCTGGCGGCGACCACAGTTGCGTGCCTGTCAAAAAATCGTCTTATTAAAAGGCGCGCGAAGAGATTGAAGGGATTGAAGAGATTCATGATTCACTTACCCACATATTGTAGATGCGGATTTTTGTGAAAGTTTATCTCGCCGTTCTCGTCAAGCGGCAGCGAGACACCAAAGTCGCAGAGTTTGCATATTTCGAACTCGCCCTTGACCAGCACATTGAAGGACTTCAGATCGCCGTGCAGCAGTCGGGCCTCGGTGTGCAAAAAGTCCAGGGCATGGGCAATGTCCATTATCATTTTGAATGTGTGTTTGGCGGGCAGCGGTCCGAGATCCTCGTCGTGACGCTCCTCCAGTATCGAGCCCAGCGAGGTGCTGCACATTTCCAATGCCAGAGCGTCCACGCCCTCCGATGATTTGATTACGCCCCGATAGCCAACAATGTTCGGATGATTCAGCTTGCTGTGGAGCAGACGACACACGATATATATATATATATATAGGTTTATGCATGTATGTATATGAATAGAGCTCTTGTTCCCTGCTGGAAATTGGGTACATGACAATCTCGGTGACAGGTCAGCGAGTGTGTCTTGCCCACTGACAAAATCATCTGACATCTGTTTTAAACAAATTTAAATGTCAGCTCATTTGTCACATTATTAACATACACATGACGATCTCAGTGACATGTCATCCAGCTCGTCTTGTGCGACAAGTGCAAAACAAACAGAGATTGCCCGAACATCGAAACTCTTCTACAGGACACGATCGACAGCTGTATAATAATATAGATATCATCGAGCTGAAGGCATGCATGCCCCAAGCAAGAGTTCTTTCATCGGCAAACTTCCAACTGGGTAACGGACCGCAATTATGTACACCAAATGCACGCACACATGTGCGACGCAGCAGCCTCACGCATATGCACACGCATGCATTCGCACGCATACACACACACACGCACACTGTCAGCCACCGGCTCGCCCACGTGTGTATACACCGCGTGTGCGTATGCGTGTGTGTGTGTGTGTGCGTGCATACGGTGGTATACACCATTAGTTGGAAAATACATATGCATATGCAATCAGGCCACCGAAAAACGGCATAGAGCAAAGGACTCACCGCAAAATGGCTGCTTCGTGTATGATGCGTTCATTGTATATTGGATCCTTTTTGGCCCTGGTGCGCTGTGTGATACGCTTAACGGCCCACGGTGACCGAATGCGTCCCAGCTTTGGTGACCTATCCAGGCGATAGACACTGACACCGGTGCCATGTCCAAGTGTCTTCAGCATCGGTGATGGTGGTATTCGGATGGGTGTGCTATTGTTTTGCACATTCTCCATGTGCAGGTTGCGCAGTTTGCGACGCGGCGTGTCCATATTGCTTTGGTTATTTGTGTGATTGGCTCAGAGATTGTCAGAAATGGTCGAAATAGAAAACAACTTGATATCTAATGTGACGCGCACAAAAATGCCGTTTAATTGAAAAGTAGGGATGGCTAGGAATTGCTATCGATTGGCGGCGTTAATATCATCGATAAATACGATTATCGTACTTGATGGCAGCCTCGATTTTCTTCTTTCTTATTTTGCATAGCAGAAAAAAAACATGAGCTTTCAAAAACAACGAGCTTTGAAAAATTTGGTGGACAGGCTTGCTTCTGAGTACTTAAGCCAAGACATTGAGTACTTTTTCACAGCGATATTTTTGGTTATCGATATTTCATTTACCCAACTGTCGACAATTATCGAATAACGGTTGAACTGTTTGAACGAACGCAGCTTAGTTGCAAAAAGTAATTATCTGTTTGTGCGCATTTGATGAAATGCGCCAAACAGCTAAGCTAAAATTGTGAATGGAATCGATATTTGTGGCTGGCGTCTATCGAGTGTATTCGATTTAATATAGTGACAACTGTAGCTTTCACATTCCAGCCGTTTATTATTAATTCCATTTAATTGAGTGCGCTCCGCTTTGCTTGGGCAATGTGTTTTTTGCGTTTTCTAATGCAGGCGCGTTCGACGCTCGGCCGCGTAAGTAAATCACCTGCCCAATGCGGCAACAATATGCTTTTCACCTCACTTAACTCTTGCACCTATCAATTACAGTATGTACCCGAGAAAGCGGCCAGCGCCAGCCCGAGTTCGGGCTCGGGTTCAGCTCGGCAATTGGAGGCGGGCACACGGAAACTGCATCTGGTGATGGGCAATGAGTCGTGCGATCTGGACTCGGCCGTGTCGGCCCTAACGCTGGCCTTCATCTATGCCCAGCGGGAGCAGGGGCACGACTATGTGCCGGTGCTCAATATACCGCGCCTCGACTATCCGCTCAAAACGGAGGTGGGTCACATGCTCAACAGGTGCGAAATTACGGAGCAAATGTTGCTCTTTCGCGACGATCTGCCGCAGCTATTGACGGGCGATATCAATGTCATCCTCGTGGATCATCATGTCAGCAATTTGGCCAAGCATGTTGTCGAAATATTCGATCACCGTCCGCTGGAGTCTAATCCGGCCATGCAGCAGCTGCTGCCGGAGCACTGTGTGCGCCACATTGAGCCCGAGCTGGGCTCCTGTGCGACGCTCATCGGCGAACGTTATTTGGCCCAGCAGGAGCCGCGCTCGAGCCACGTCACCCGGCTGTTGCATGCCACCATATTGCTGGACACGATTAACTTTGCGCCGGCAGCCAAACGCTTTTGTGCACGCGATCTGGCCATGGTCGAGCAGCTGGAGCTAATGATGCTCGAGCCGGAGGGCGGCCAATTCGATGATACGGAGAACAAGCGACGTCGTCGCCAGCTCTTCGACGAGCTGGTGGCCGCGCGCGCGGACATTAGCCGCCTAACGCTGGCCGAGGTGCTGCGCAAGGATATGAAAAAGCTGCAGACCGAACACCAGACGGTGCCCATTGCCGGGCTCCCGATGCTGGTGCGCGATTTCATCGAGCTGAACGATGCGGAGCAGGCAATACGACAATTTGCTTTTGGCAGCAATCTGGCCGTCATGCTGGGCATGTTGGTGCCCGGCCAGGGTCAGGGCGGTCAGGTGATGCGCGACCTGGCGCTCATCTCGCTAACCGGCCAGACGCAGCTGGTGGAGCGTGTGCGCAAGGCGCTCCACGATTGCCAAACGCCGCCGCTCAATCTCCAGCCGCACCCGAACGATACGCACTTCATGGGCGGCTGCTATATGCGACAGCACAACATTCAGGCGACGCGCAAGCACATCCTGCCGGTGATCAAGCGTGCGCTGCTGGAGATGGAGGCGTCACAGCGCTGCGACTGCGATGATGTCTACTTTTTCAAGGAGAAGCCCAAGCTGGGCCTCTCCTAGACACCCAAATCGCAGCAGCCGCAGCCGCAAGTACAAAGCCCCGTGGAGAACAGTTTATTATTGTATTAGTTGGGCATCCAAATCCTCCTCCTCCTCCTCCCCTCCCACAAATCCAAGCCACAACTCAGCTGTAATAATTGTTGTTGTTGCTGTTGTTGTTTTGTTTTTAGTTCAATTGTATTAAATTAAGTAGGAAGCAACGCTTGCTCCGAGCTGTTACGATTCCTAATCCAATCTTAAACCAAAATCTCTTCAAAAGATCTAATCTATATGCAAATCGAATTTATGTACACACACACACACACACATATATATATATATTGAAAAGCAGCAATTGTTCCTGATCTGTATAAGGGAGAGGTTAAACCTATATATACATATATATATATTAGCCCGATCTCAATCAGTAAGCGAAGCCCATTATTTCTCTCGATTGTTCCTATACATATAGAATATTGTAGCTGTTTTGAACAGTCAAAATTAATTGGAATCTAAATGTGTTATCTGTAAACGAATTCTAATCAAAGCTCGTCCCTTATTACGCGATCTTGATCAAAATCGATTGTAACATTAATATGATATATGCACCATATGATATACGATATATGATATATATATATATGCCCCAAAGCAAATCGATCTGAATGTAAATCAAATCCAATACTTATTCAAATCAAATATATATATATATATACAGTGGACCCTCGGTTAACGTGCACAATTGGAATACACTCTAATATGTTGAGAGCGGGACGTTCGTTAACCGAGGCTCCACTGTACATATATACGCAAAACTTAAACGCGTTCTTTGCTAATTGGAAAAGCAAATTGAAAATCTTTATATATATATATGTATATGCCAAGCGAACGCGAAATCCATTTGAAGAGTTTATCTGGAGGGAGCTTCAATTTATCCGCAAAATATCAAATTTAATGTTGATTTTATTCCGCAAATATATCTACACACATATTTATATATATATATATATATAGCAACTATGTACATGTAAATACATGAATGAATATTGAATAAAAAAGAGGAAAACTCGAATCTCTATAGCTGCGGCTCCGGCGGAACTGTGTCGTCTGTCGGCTGCTCGCCGGCGTCGCCCATCTCATCGTCGGCACAGTCGAGCGTCAGATCCTCGAGCATCTCGGCGAGCGTTATTTGGGGCACATCCCCCGCGCTCGACTGCACCTCGATGGACGGCGGCGGCTGCTTTTTGCTATCACGATAGATGTTGATGTGTCCGCGTATATCGGGATGCTCCTCGATATCGTCGAGGAACTCATGATAATCATATTTGCTGCGCTCGTCGGTCTTCTCCTCCGCCAGATGCTTGATCTTCCACAGACGCTGGCTGAGACGCGTCTGTCGATCGTAATGTTTGCGGACAAGTATCACGTCCGGTATCAGATCCGCGGATAATTTATCAAATTCGGGATCATTGATGTTCGCCTCGCCCGTATTGTAGCCCATCACCGAATCGCCGACCTTGAGCAGATGTCCCAGATGGGAGCGCGTATGGATGGGATTATCGTTGATGCCCAGCTCAGAGGTGCGCAGCACCCAGACATCGCAGAGGGCATGCCTGTTGGATAACATGCCCTGGCCGGGATAACATTTGCGATCCTTTTCGTTAATGACATCAATGTCCATGACAACATACTCGATTAGCTGCTTGGGATTGCAGATCGCCTCGAAGGGTGACCGAAAGTATGCCTGTGTCGTTAGTTCGGCAATTTGTGCCGTCAACGGATCGATCAGGTGAATGTTGCTCGAGACACGATTCACCAGACAAACGGGCGAAATGTTGCCAAGCTGCTGGCGCAGCTTCTTCGAGATGCAGACGGCGCTGTCCTTCGATACGGGCGCGATTTCGACAGACCACGAGTACTTGTAATTGTAGTTGTTGCTGTGTATATCGTGCGAGATGAGGCGCTTCGATGTTGTCACCTTGGCCGGGACCATGGTTTGCAGAAAATCGACCATGCGACGTGCATGATTCTCGCTCACGTAGTAGAAATCTAGACCGCCGTGCTCCGGCTTTATGCCCAGCGTATTTTCGTGCGCCTTGTATTTGAGTATCAGCTGTTCCAGATAGTAGAAGGTCTTTTTGTTTTCGGCACGCTGACGCACCTGAACGAGACAGCGCCAGAAATCCTTTGCCTCGGTGCGATGGCAATCGGTGCACATTTGATTCTGTACGGTAAACTCAACAATGAAGACCTGCTGGAGCACAGTGCCGCCAGAGATTTCGCCGTGCACGGTCAACTTGACCTTGATGCGTTTCGAGTGCTGTTCCGTCCAAATGAAGCCCGCATCGACAAGTTTCACTTCTTTGAGTCCCTTTAGCTTCTTCAGGCAAACGGCGAGCAGTTCACGCGACTCTAGAGATGCCTGCACCCATTCGTTGGGCGGCTGCAGATACCGTTCGCAGTTGCGGCAGAAATGCAGCACCGCCTGCTTTGGTATATTCTCCGTAATGTCCACATGATTCCGCAAACATGTCACGCACATATTGGCCGGATTTGGTTGTATGGCGACGCCACATTCGCAGCAAAGTATCATCGCGGCGCTGTTTGCACTGCTGTTGCTCCCGTCAGCGCCCAGCTGGCTGATGCTGGTGTAGTTGACGTGCTCCATGTGTTTTGTTTTTCTCGCACAACGCTTTTTGTTGCGAAATTCTTTTGAGTCAACGTCAAATTCCAATAGTAGAAAAAAAAAAACAACAAAACACGTGCGAACGAACAAAATTCAGTGGTGTGTAAACAGTGTGGCTGCAAGTGAAGAACGACAAAAAACACCATATAATTTGTCACAAATACCACAGAAATACTGTCGTCTCCTGAAATAGCAGAAATAAAAACGAATTTTGTCGAAATTCTAAAACAAACAATTTTTTTAGCCTTATGGGCTCGATTACTTGTTTATATTTATATTTTGATATATATTTTATATATTAACTATATATACGCATTGCACCGTCCCAAAGAGTTGCTAAAAATATATTTAAAAAATAAAAATAAATGGGCGTTATTCAAATGTATATGACAGCTATCTAATTATACGCTTCACAACTACCAACAATCAATCACAAACCAATTTATAATTGGTGATATTTATATTTTAGTATTTATCCCCCAGTAAAAAACATTTGTTTTTTTAAAACTAAAATTAAAAATCAATGTGGCAGCTATAGCTTTGCCTAGCGATGTCTAAATTAATCGATACCTACCGATATATATATCGTATTTTAACTTCGTAAAATCCCATCCACTAGATTTAACCGGACAAAAGCGAGAGAATGCTTTGGAAACAAAAGTAAACGATTATAGAAACATCGATATACGTCATACCAAAACTTTATTTTAGAAAATCAATGTCTTATCTTATTGATAAGTAAACGAACAAACTAAAACAAAACGCATCAAATGGAAGTCGACGAAGAAGAATTTGAGGTTCCCTCCAGCAGCAGCAAAGGCGAAAAGAAACGTTTCGAGGTTAAAAAGGTAATTTCAAATAGAATATCACAATAAAGAAATAAAAAAAAAAAAAACAAAATGGCGAATTCGCAAGTCATGTCGGCGTGTTAATAATTTTCTTTTCCTTTCTGCTCTCTCACACTCTTCCGGCTACAGTGGAATGCTGTGGCACTCTGGGCGTGGGGTAAGTAGACATGCAAAAAGATAACAACTTATAAAACTAACCTAACTGATCAATCTTTGTGCAGATATCGTTGTGGACAACTGCGCCATTTGCCGGAATCATATAATGGACTTGTGCATCGAGTGCCAGGCAAATCAGGCATCCGCCACCAGCGAGGAGTGCACCGTGGCCTGGGGCGTCTGCAATCATGCCTTTCATTTCCATTGCATTTCCCGTTGGCTAAAGACGCGTCAGGTTTGCCCGCTGGACAACCGCGAATGGGACTTCCAAAAGTACGGACACTAAATACCGGGCAACACGACCAACCAAAAAGGTTCACCACAACGACAACAATAACAGCACACACACACATACACACACATTGACAGCGCTGTCGGTATTACATTAATCAGAACCTGGCAGTATCTGTATCCTGACACTCGATGCACATACACCTACGTACACACATTAATCTATATTATGTGTTTAGGTTAAAATACACGAGTTTTTGTTAAGTTCGAGGCTCGTCATAAATAAAATCGCGTGTTTTACACAAAAAGAGTTTTCTCTTTTTCTTTTTCATCGAAGGGTGTCATTAAATTTAAATGAACGTCTTGCGCGCGAAGACAATTAAAGCGTGAGTCGCGCCTCCGAGACGATACCCTGTTGCCCCGAGCTAGCAAAGGCTATATTTGCACTTGTGCAGGCTTGTTAACATTAACATTATAGATATTAATTTGGTTTGAGTTTAGCTGATTTAATTCGAAAATGAACACGCACTCTTTAATACAACTTGCGCCAGAGTGTCGCTCAGTCGGTCATACCCGACAAAGTCGGGTACTGCAAAGTCGCCACATTGGCGAAATCCAACCCTAAACTGTATCGAGAGAGACGCATGAGCGAACTGTCTGCTCTGTGTGTGGCCGCCCTTTGGGGTGCAGGGGCGGCGGGTGTTGATCAAAAAGTCGTGCAATTCAAACCTAAATCGTTTTAGTTTATTATTATAATTATAATTATTATGAATGTTGTTGCCGTGCAATATAAAAGTGAGCACAGCACAGTAAAAAAAAAAGTATGTATGTATATAAATTAAATTAAATGAAACTAGCTCAACGACGGCGTGCAAAACCCCGTGCATATTTCAAACCCCCCCCCGCAATGTGAGCCGCTGCCTTTGAGGCAGAGGCCCGAGCGCCGTTAGAGCAATTGCAGCACGCCGCACACTTGGCTGAACAATATGTATGTATGTGTGTGTGTATATGGTATATATGTTGATATATTTAATATAATTGTTGTATTTGTAAATATGTATATATATATTATAATCGCTTGTATACAACTAATTAATATGCTAAACTTAAAAATCAAACTTAGGTGTAAGAAAAAAAAAAAAAAAGTATGCAAAACTGATTTGTGGTGTCAAATACATGTTTGTATGGTTGTGTGTGTGTGTGTGTGTGTGTGTGTATGCGTAAAATTAAATAATTAATAATAAACTAAAGCTAACAACACGAACAGCATAAAAAAAAAGGTCCATGTTGTTGCAATGAATTCTTTTGCTAGTTTAACAAAATGTTGGTTTTTGTTTGTTTGTTTTTTTCATTTAATGTTATTTTTTTTTTTTTGATTTGCTTTTGTTGCATTTTTGTTTTTGGAAATTTTTGATGAGCACATCAACAAAACAAATGAAATACAAATACAAAAATGTGCAAAAAATAATGTTGTTGTTGTTGTTGTTTTTGTTTGTTTATAATTTACACAAGTCCTCAAAATTGTTTTGTTTCATTTTGCAGCGTTTTTTTTTTTATTTTTTATTTTTATTTTTTTTTCGTTTTTAAGTATTATGTTTTAAATATATGTATGTTTTTTTTTCTTTTTTAGTTATAATTTAAATCGGTTTTATATGTATTCTTTTTGTTGTTTTTTTTTTTTTAATTTCGCGTTTTTTTTATATACAGTTAATTTGTTGTTTGTGTGAAATGAATTTGGTTTGCTATGCTTGCAAATATATATATATATATAACACACATATACACACATATATATATGTATGTGTATGTAGAATGGTGTAAATTGAATTTCTATGTGTATGTATATATGTATTTGTATGTATATATGTATATTGCTTTGTTGCTATTGTTTTTGTTATTTGTTTGCTGCTATTTGTTGTTATCTTGCTGCTCCTGTTCGCATATGTATATGTATGTATATTTGTTGTTGTTTTCCTCTCGTTTCATTTACACAATATTTTTAATATTATTTATGTTGTTTATAAATTTAACTTTAGTCGTAAGGCTTCTAAAACCGCTGCTAATTGCGTTTGTGGTCGTGTCTGTATATGTTCGTGTGAGTGAGATTGTGTGTATGTGTGTATGTGTGTGTGTGTGTGTGGGTTTTTGTCTGTTCATGTGCATTTAGAATATATTTTTTTTGTTATACGTTTTGAATTTATAGTTCTCATTTTTACTTCGCCTCATCGTTCGCTTCTGGAAGAAAGAGCGAGAGAGAGAGCAGGCCAGCAACACTTTTTCTATTTGTTGCGCTTCTCGCTCCCCCCCTCTGCTCCGATCAATGGCAATATACTCCTCCTTGCTGTTGTAACTGTTCTTCCCGCTGCTGGCTGCGCCGGCGCTGGTTTTGACTGTTGTCGCTGCTGACGCGTCGCCATGTTAACCGTTCAACGTTTTTAGCATTTCGTTTCGCATCATTTCAACTGTACAGGATTTGTATGCGTTTTAATTCTATTCTTAATTTTTTAACTATGTTGTTGCTGCTGCTGCTGCTGCTGCTGCTGCCGCTGCTGTTACCATTAGAATTAATGTAATCGTTATTATTATTATTATTATTTAAATTAATCTTATTATGTTGCTCATTATCATTTTCGTTAACATTACCACCACCACCACCAACTGCAACAATTTGTTTAATACACGCTTTTTTGCTACTTTTATGCTTTAAATATCCATCTGCAATGGCAAGAGAGAGAGAGAGAGAGAGAGAAAGAGAAAAAGAGGGAGAGAGAAATGGAAAAAAAGCAAAAAAGAAATGTATAATCAAAG
The DNA here is from genome assembly GCA_035045725.1 of Drosophila ezoana. Classification (NCBI taxonomy): domain Eukaryota; kingdom Metazoa; phylum Arthropoda; class Insecta; order Diptera; family Drosophilidae; genus Drosophila; species Drosophila ezoana. The sequence goes on along the minus strand of JAWNOU010000111.1, from coordinate 1,936,695 downwards.
ATTTGCTAAAACAGACTTTTGTTGTTGTTGTTATAATTGTTATTGTTTGGCTGATCATGATTTTTGTTTTTTGCTTTTGTTTTTTCTTCTTCTTCTTGGGTACTGACTACCTAACACAAACACATTTACATACGCAAAGCTGTTATGCTCTTATAATAACGGACTCAACTCCCCTCCCCATATGCAGACAGAGTTGCCAGACTGCCGAGGCGTACGCACACACACACACACGCACACACAGACGACCTATCGCTACTTAAGGGATTGCAGCTTGTGGGCTAGCAGCAGGCAAGGGCAGGCGGCTGCGGCGTAATTCTTAAATAAATGTTATCTAACTGTTGTTGTTCTCGCAGTTGTTGCAGTTGTTGTTGCTGTTGGCAATGGCAGCAGCGCAGTCAATTCGCATAGAGATCAGTCGTTGGTTATTTGTTGCTATGTTGTTGTTGTTGTTGCTGCTGCTGTTGCTGCGGCGACGAGGATGTGGGCAGCTGCTGTTGCTCCGCTGCCAGCTTGGACGTCTGCTGCTGTTGTTGCTGCTGCTGCAGGCTGGCAAAGCTTGTGGGCGCCAGCAGCGCGCAGGTGCCGAACGTGTGCTTGGGCATGGTCAGAGCCTGAGGCAAAAAGGCGTGGCTGCTGGAAACGCTGCTCGCGGCAACAGTTGCGCTGTTATTGCTGCTGCCCATTGTCGAGCTGTTGCTGTTACCGTTGTTGCTGTTGCTGTTACTGTTGCTGTTACTGTTACTGTTGCTGTTACTGTTGTTGCTGCTGCTGCTGACCACAGCCTGCGTCTGCTGCTCTGCCGCAGCGCGCTTGCTGCTGCCAAATTTACACAACTGTTGTTGCTGCTGCTGCTGCTGTTGATAGTAGGGCATGTAGTTGCTGCTGTTGCTGCGGCTGCCGTTCAGCTGGTAGCTGCTGTTGCTGTTGTTGCCGGGCGACTTGGAGCGCGTAAAGAAATTGGTTGTCGAGGTGCAGGCCGATTGAAAGGAGCCAACGCTGGATGTGGTCGATGTGGGTGAATCGGCTGCCGGCAGTCTCGTTCCCGTTCCCGACCCTGTTGCTGTTGCAGCTCTCGCAACAGCAGAAGCAGCAGCAGTTGTTGTTGTTGTTGTTGGCGCTTCGAGTTCCAAGGAGACGCTGGACGTGGGCGAGGAGGTGTTCACAGTCATGCTGGCGCCGCTGCTGCCGCTGCTGCTGCTGCTGGCAAAGGAAGCATTAAAGGATTCATCAGGATTGTTCAGCTCATCGATGCCGCTGCCAACAGTTGCTGCTGCAGTCTCGGCTGCAACAGTTGCTGCTGTGCTTGCTGGTGGAATGTCTATTGTGTGCGACTCGTTGCCAAAGATCAGTCGCAATCGCTTCTTTTGCGGCGTCCCATAGATCCCGCTGCTGCTGCTGGCAACTGCGGGCGGCGGCGTGCTGGCGGCGCTTTGTGCGCTGCGTCGACTGCGTCGCGTTTTTTCCGTATAGCGCCAGTCGGAGGCATCGCTGCCAGCCGCCGCCAGATGATGATGATCGGCCTCCTCTTCCTCCAGCTCTCGCTCCTGCTCTTCCTCTTCGCCTTCCTCCTCCTCCTCGTTGTCATCCTCTTCCTCCTCTTCCTCCTGCTCCTCCACCTCTTCCTCGTCGTCATCATCATCGTTGCCATGCTCTGATATGCCCTCCATGCGCAAGATTTCATACTCAATGCCGCCGCCGCCGCCTCTGCTGTTGCTGCTGCTGCTGGCATTGTTGCTGTTGTTGCTGCTGTTGTTGCCAACAACATTGCTGCTGCTGGTCGCATGGCTGGCTCGATTGGCGTGTCCATTTTGTAGGGCATGCTGTCGTTCCTCGCCTAGGCTGGTGCCCAGCTCAAAGACCTCATCCAATATGGGCGAACGTTTCATGCGCAACGTGAGCTTCAGGCGTCGCTCGGGCGTCTTTAAAAGCGGCTCCACAGAGCTGCTGCTCCTACCAATTGTTGCTCCTCCTGCTGTTGCCGCTGCTGCTGTTGCTCCTCCTGTTGTTGTTGCTGTCGACGTCTGCTGCTGTCGCTTGCGCTGCAGCACGCCGGCAACTGCCTCGCAGTGTATATGCTGTGCGGCGGCCAAAGCGGCAGCGCGTCGACTGCGTTTGTGCTTGTTGCCCGGCTCTGCACGGCTCTCCACATCCTCGCCAGCTGTTGTTGCTGCTGCTGCTGCCGCCTGACGCTTGGTCGCCTGCTCAAAGCTGGCGATGAGGTTCTTTTTGTGGGCGGGACTGCGACTGCGACTGCGTGTTGCTGCTGCCGTTGCCTGCTGCTGCTGCTGTTGTTGTTGCTGCTGCTGCTGCTGCTGTTCGCCTGGCGCGCAGTTTGACGACGAGGACAGCGCCGGGTTAGCCAACGTCGCCGTCGTCGTCGTCGGCTCGCTCGGCTTCAGCTTGCGTTCACTAAATCTAGCGCTAACATTATTTCTACAGCTATTACTAATATTTAAATTATTACAATTTGTAATCGTTGTTTTTATGCTGTTGCTGCTGCTGCTGTTGCTGCTGCTGCTGTTGTTGTTGTGGGCAGTTATTGTTGCTGTGTTGTTGTTGTTTATTGTTGTTGCTGCTGCTGCTGCCGCGGCGGCGGCGGCTGCGCGTCCGGCGCTGTTGCGTGTTACGCGCTTCTCCAGCGTGGACGAGCCCGTCCCTGCTGCTGCCTGTTGCTGCTGCTGCTGTTGTTGATGTTGCTGCTGTTGATGTTGCTGCTGTGCATCCGTGTCGCTGCTCTCGCTGTCGGTTAGATATTTGCCCAGCAGCTGCGTCGCGGCATCCATGCCGACCTTTTGACGCTGCGTCTGTCGCTCGCTGCGTCGCAGCTGGCGCTGTTGCTGTCGCTGCTGCTGCTGTTGCTGCTGCTGCTGCAGCACAGCGGCAACAGCGGCTGGCTTATAGCGCGGCACCAGCACAACCGGCGCCTTGGCTATGGCTGTCGCTGCCGCTCCCGCAGCAGCGCCTAAGCTGGCCAGCGGCTCGTCCGTGGAGGCTGTCGATATGCTGCTGCTGGTGCTGTTAACGCGCATCGATTTCCTTAGCGTGCTGCTGCTGCTGCTGTTGCTGATGGCGGAGACGGCGGCAACGCGCCCGTTGCTCAGCTCGGCGGCTGCCTGCGGCGGCTTTTGCATGGCCGTTGCCTGGCTGGCGGCCTCGGCATTGCTGCTGCCGGCAGCTGCAGCAGCTGCTGTTGTGTGTGGCAGGTGTGTGTGATATTGCGCATGATGATGAAGATGTTGCTGCTGATGATGATGATGGTGAAGATGTTGCTGGTGCTGCTGCTGCTGATGATATGCCGCATTGGCCATTATCATTTCGGCATCGTACTTGGTCATGCCCTTCTGTCGCAGCTCCTTCATGGTCAGCGGCGAGACAACCACATTGGGCAGCTTCTTGTCCATCAAGGCGACAGCGTTCAGCTCCAGGCTGCTGCTCTTGGGACGCACAGCAACAGCTGCCTGTGCAATGTTGTTGCTGTTGCTGCCGTTGTTGTTGTTGACGGTGTTGCTGCTGCTGTCGTTGCTGTTGCTGTTGGAGGTGCTGTTGGTGCTGTTGGCGCGACTCTTGATGCGATTGATGCGATTGTCCGTTTCGCGCAAACGATAGCCGCCGCCGTTGGCGCCGCCGGCAGCGCCCAGACCCAAGCCCAAGCCCAGACCCATGCCTAGGCCGAGGCCCAGTCCGTTGGTCAGTCCGAGCATCGTCTCGTTCAGCTGATTGGCCGTATGTTTGCCGGCAAAGGCGCCGGTGCCGCGTCGTTCGCAGGTTTCGCACTCGCAATAGCGATTGCTGTCGCCAAAGAAATCCTCGCCATAGAAACAGGTAATCTCCTCGCCCACCTCAATGTCGCGCAGCACCTTAACGCAGGCGGTGTCGCGTCCGGTGGCCAAAAACTTGCAATTCGCCCGACAATCGTGATTGATATAGGCGGCCGGTCCCAGCCAGAGCTGGGCGCAGTTTTTGCGGCAGCTGTACATTACGGAGAAATCATTTTTGCCCGAATGCAGCAATGCCGCCTCCTCGGCCTCCGTCAGCTCGGCAATGCAGCCGACCAAACATTCGATCTTATCGTTCTTTGACCAGCGTTTCGTTGAGCTAATCTTGGCGCCGCGCTGTTCCTCCAGTGAATAACGATAGCATGCCTCGATGGCAAAGCCGCTGTCCTTGTCGAATACACGCAAATAGCGCACAATCTAATCGGAGAGACAGAGAGAGAGTGTGAGTGAGAAAAGGGGAGAGAGAGAGAGAGACCATCTCACAAATGTTGATATTGTAAAGCTTTCTGTTCTAACAATCGCCAATATATATATATCTATACGATGTCTGCCTAACAAAAATGATAACTCGATAAACTACTGAAATTGTTATCGATCTATTCGATACGATAAGTTTGACTGATTCGATTTTCGGGCACATAATTACTAAAGACTGCGAAATTTGGAATGCAAATTCACGTTTATCTTTTCTCTAAAGCTTCGTTTATCAAGCATCGATAAATATCGGTTAATCGATTAATTATTGTCATTAATTAATGAAATAATGTTAAGAAAAATATCAAATTTTAAACAATTTTGCCAAGCGACATGATCACTCCATAAACTATCGAAATTGTTATCGATCTATTGGATACGATAAACTATGGATATTCTAGCTATAATGCACAATTTATCTGTTCGCTTTAGCTCCGTTTATCCAGCTTCGATAAATATCGATATTCGGCCACAGTAATCGAGTACCGTAATCGAAGTTTAACACGAGCGATATGTAATCGATGATCTAATAGTTCGCAGAACGAACGATTACAGATGACACATTTTAGGCGAACAGTTTCCATCGTTATCGATTAATCGATAACTATCACCAAATATCAACATCTCTGGACAATTTGCGATATATTGTTGTTGTTATTGTGAGAACTTACGTGATCGTGCAGCCGCTTGGTCGCGATTTTGTTTTTATTCTTGAGATGACGCGGTATCCAGGGCCCATCGTAGATGCGCTGAATGGCAATATCATAATTTTGGGTATGTATAAACTCATCGACAATCGCCTTCAGCTGCTGTGTATCCACTTTGAGGGGCCTAAACCGTATATTCATTTTGTGCGTCTGAAAGCCTAAATGCGGATCCAATATCAACGATGTCGCCAAATCATCGTTCTCTGACAGCTCACGGGGCGACATGCCCGTCGATTGGGATAGACGACTGACGGCGCTGCCGTTACAACCGTTAAGGCTGCCGACGCCATGCGATGATGCAGATGCTGATGATGACGATGCTGATGATGACGATGCTGATGATGATGATGTTGAAGCTGATGATGATGATGTTGTTGTTGCCGGTGCTGTTGCGGAACTATGTTGCGTTGTGCTCGGTTGCTGCTGCTGCTGCTGCTGCGACTGGTAATGATGATGATGATGATTGTGATGATGATGATGATGTTGCTGCTGCTGCTGCTGATGCGAGTTGCTGCTGCTGCTGTTGTTGTTGTGGTTGTTGAGAGTTGTGTTTTGGCTTTTGTTGTTGTTATTATTATTATTGTTGTTGTGTGACATTGACGACGACGACGACGACGACAACGTCGCCGCCGCCGCTGAGGATGCGTTTGCAATTGAAGACGTTGAGCTGGTGGAATTGTTGCTGTTGTTGTTGCCGCTGCTATTCGTGTTGTTGTTGTTGCTGCTGTTTGTGTATCTGCCGGCAGTTTCACTGCGCCGCGTATGATTCGAGCCGACGACCATTCTGTATATGTGTGCAGTCTGTAAAAGCAGGAAAACACAATTAAAACAAAATTATTTAAACAAATTTTGGCTTAAGCTTTTGTATTTTCAAGCAACAGTGTTGCCAGCTCACTATTTGAAAAACGTTTCGCTGTGTCGCACTATTTTTTTTCCCATCATTTACCTGCCGGCTTTTACTACGCATAAACAAAAACTTGACACATCAATAAAAAAAACAGTCTAAAAATAAGTCACTTTTTCATGAATTCGGTATTTTTTTTTCTTTCATGTTCATGCTCTGCGTACTAGCCAGCATTCATTTGAATGATTTTAAAGATATGGCAACCTGCTTTCGAACCGAAGTGAGAGTGAAAAAGATAGAAAGAGTGCACAAATGACTGCCACTTCTCGTCTGCAATTGACCCTTTGTTGTAATTTTACATGAATGCCACATTACATATTTGGCTTAATGCATGTCATGGCCATGCACAAAATGTAAATATAAATATGTTCCCATTGCCCTGTCCACTTTTTATTTTGCATAGAACAGAAATAACATATTTTAGCGGTACGTTATTTTTATATAGAAACAAACGAGATGGCAACATTGACTCCAGGCACAGAATATTCGCACACGCACGCACACACACAAACACAGACACACGCACACTCAAATTTTACAGAAAAGCTCTCAAAAGCAAAAGTTGTTTCTGCTGACGCCGCTGATAAATGATAAGCGTACACAATTTGTGAGCCAGAGCGAGAACCCAGCAAGACGGCTAACGATGCACAAAGGAACGCAAAAAAATCTCTGCCGAGCATACGTACAGTAGTACATGCTGTATGCAATCATTTTTATAAGTCATAAATTGCAATTTGCACATTCAACTTGATTTGAAAATTATTTTATGGCTTCGCCCAGCGATGCGGCTGTGGGTGGATGGAAAGAGGAAAAAGATGCGAGGTCGACAGACGGCACGCGTTCGTTTGCTCTCTCGCCCTCTCTGCTGACCGCTCTCTCGGCACTTATACACGTGTAAAACAAAAATCAATTAACATGGAAGCACATGTGTAATAAAAGCATTAATATTATTTCATTAGGTTTCAAGCCAAAAAAAAAAATGCGACACGCCAATGGGTTAATTTTGCACAACACGCACAACTCACACAGTCAAACTTACAGAGCCAATAGGAAAAAAATTTTTACAACGCCTAGCGGCTTTGTTGTATTGTCACTGCTGCAATGACTGCAAATATGTGTGCGTGAGTTATATATATATATATATATATATGTATATATATAAATATATGTATGTATGTGTGTGTATTTTATTGGTGCCCAAAAGCTGCTGCAGCTCTCAGCTGTTCACGAGACAACAGCACACATGCATTCGCTTGGGTGCGAGAGCGAGAGAAACTATGCACTCATGCGCATTGCAGACTCAAAATAAATGAGAGTGACCTGCGCAAGGTTGCCACTTTTGGAAAAGTAAATGTCGGTAAATTGGCTAATCGTTTATTTTGTGTTTTCGTTTTAAGCGCTAGTTAAAATGTAAATTCTGCTGCTTTGTAGCACTTGTTCATATAGGGCCGGATAAAATTGTAGATTTGTGGCAGCACTATTGCTGCTACACTTCAGGCACAACTCACACAGTCACACATACTTGCGCGCACACACACAAGCGAAAATGTCAACAAAGAAAAAGGCTGCAGGGTTGTCAAGTATTTAGCAGCAACAAACATTGCAAGTTTCAACTCGGCGAATTAACAGCAATTGCAAAACATTTCGGAAATGGTTTATTTTGACCTAAATGGGGAGCTCTATGTCGTAAATGGACCCAATTGTAAGCTGTAGACAATGCTTAGATTGCTTATAATGCGCACATTGCCAACCCTAGGTCCAGGTTTTTTTCTTTCAGCTCGTTACATGGATCACACGGAAAATGGCGGCGCCTATTACACATATACACATGTACGTATGTACGTACCTTTAATAATATTCACTGAGGTGGTGGTGGTGGTGGTGCTGCTGCTGCTGCTGTGTCTGCTTCTTTCGATTCTGGATGATGCCGCTTTGTCTGTTGCTTCGATAGCTCTAGTTTTTTCTTTTTCTTTCTTTCCGTCGTCCAGCGGCAGACACAAGCGTACGAATACACGTATGGAGCTTGTTTTTTTTTCGGTGCGGGGCGGCTTTATATCCAAATATCACAGTTGTAGCCGTAGTAGAACATAGTACGTACTTTGGCGTTTGTTTTGTAGTAGTCGTCGTCGGCTGTGCCAGTTCATTTTTACGTTTTTTTTTCAACGCTCAAACGCCGCCGTTCTGTCCCCACCCTCCTCTTATTCGTTCTCTCTCTCTCTCTCTCTCTTGGAGTCGAGACTCTCAGTAGCTAACGCACGCACACATACACACACACGGCCGCACACACCAGCGCACACTCATACATTCACATGCATGTGTAGATACATATATTCCTTCGCAACGACGTGCGTGCGTATGTATGTTGTATGTGTGTGTGCCTTCTTTTTCAACTACTTCGCATGAACGCGACGTCTCATTTTCCCATATTTATCTTATTTAAGACGTGCTGTAATTAACGACGAAGAAAATATATTTTACAAGAAAGTGCTGTGTAGCGGTTGAAGAAAAAAACACGCACGCGATTAACGATTATTTTTAACGTACTATTCCGCGTTACAACTCTCCGCGATTCCGTTTTTTCGCATTTTATGTAGCAAGCCGTGTGACCGTTAGCCACCAAAGCAAAAATACCCGATGTTTCGTTTAAAAATACCAAACTTAAAAATCCACTTCAAAGAACAACATGAAGACAAGTTTATCTCTGTCGGGGCATTCAATACATAAATAGTTAATCAGACAAACTAACTTTAACGCATGCAGAAATGGGAAAAATAAACAAAAAAAAAGAGATAATGAGAATACGTTATTATAAATTTGGCGACACGAAGCCGCAACCTAGGTGCTTTCGTCAGTGCTGCCAACTTTTGATAAACAAAAGATGCAAGTTCTAAAAGAGAGTTGAATAAAAAAAGCTAAATTTGAGCTTACAAATATTGACACTGTATGTATCTTATTTACCTGTAAAACATCCTAATTAATTTATTTTAGTGCAGGAACTAAAGGTGAGCGAATCTTTGAATTTTTAATGATGTAAATATGAGTACGATTTGACCAAGTAGAGACCGTAACGGCTGTATATAGACATTTTTGAAACTCGCATCTTATGGCATTGCTTGTGATAAAGGAATACGTTATTATTGTCATACATCTTAGGTATGTTCACTCGATAAACAAGGAACTTAAAATATTTTCATATTAAAATCAGCATGCCCGCTGAACATGAAAAAGGCTAGATTTTACCGAGGTGGCAATACTGGCTTTCGTGTTACCTTAAGATGCTACTGTTATATTTACAGTCCGGCAGGGCTGCGGCAAATACTGTTAATGGGGAATATACTAAAAATGGACAAAAGTGCAAAACAAACTGTTGTCGGTGTTTATTTACCTATCCCAAAATAAGAAACGCTGCTTAAATGTTTTCGCTAGCAACTCGTGTGGCAGCCAACAGCAATTACGTGGATTAAGTCGCCGCTCGCGACTTGGCCTGGGGGCACAGCCAATGCATAATGCGTCTCTGTCAGTATCTAGTTGCCGCCTGCTGCATCCACGTGCTAATTGCCAGCAATCATTGGGTGCTGAAGGATGAGCGCATTGTACAGAAATTGGATTCGCCGTTCTTTATGCGGGAGCCGCACAATCTGATTGCCTTCCTGGAGCAGATACGCTACAATGAGTATGTGGAGCGCAGCTATTTGGAGCTGCTGCGCAAGCGGGAGCAGATTGTCGAGCATTTGCGCTTCTCGATGCGCTTCGGCGAGGATCTGGCCGAGCAGGCCAAATGCGCCATGGACTATTATCTGCTGGAGAAGCGCATGTCGTATCTGAAGATTACACCGGATCAGCTGAAGCGCATCAATTTACCGGAACACCGCGAATTCCATCAGGGCCTGCCGGCATCGATACGTACGAAAAGCGAACGCATCCAGGAGCCCATCTGCAGCAATTACTATGAGCTGAGCGTGGGCCCAGCTACGTACGATCATCTGGATAGCTTTCAGCCGGAGGTGCTCGAGTCGGCATATGTCGATCGGGAGCACGATACGAATATCGGCACCGCAACCGTTGAGTTGACGCGACGCTTTGCACTGGAGGGACTGCAACGTCAGCCGGACTCGTGGAAATTCCATACGCTCAGCTCGTACTATTGGCGGATGCGCGGCAATGCGCTGCAGGCGCTGCCCTGCGCACGTCTGGCCACGATGCTGGCGCCGCCCGAGCACAAGGACATACCGCTGCTCAGCCTGGGCACAATACTCTTTCGCATGGGCCGCCTGGCCGATGCCGATCTGATACTCAGCGCCGCCGTCGAGCATGCACCGCAGGTGGCCGAAAACCATGTGGTGCTCGCCTCGGCGCTGGCCATGAAGCACGACTTCAATCGCTCGCAGCAGCATTTCGATGAGGCCGAACGCTTGGATCCCAGCACCTTGCCGCGCACACAGCAGGTGCGCAACTTCATAAGCTGCCTGGAGAATCTGACCAAGAAGACATCCAAGATGTACAGCTATGTGAAGTACATGAAGAACGAGCTAAAGGAGTTCAAGAAGCTCAAGCAGCGCATATTCCAGCATCACGAGCGTCTCATCCAGCAGCAATTGCCGTTGGGCGCGCGCCGCCTACTCGACCCCAGGGCCAACACGGAGGATCTGCATCGACGCGGACAATACTGCAGCACGCGGACACCCAACGGCTCCGATGAGCCGGTGCTCTTCTGTGACTTCTACTCGGACATGCAGATGCGGCTCGAGAGCAAGGACATCGATATCGATGTCCTCGAACGCGATCTGATGGCCAACACGGAGAGCGTCATCCGTCAGGTCTCCGCCGAGATACGCAAACAGTTCAATCTCGAGCAGCTGAAGGCGGCCAAGGCCCAGATGCCGGCCAAGGCAGCCAAATCCACGTAAAACTCAAATATGCATTCCCCCCCAAAAACCAAAAACATTTCGGCTCACAAATTAGCTCTTAAAATTGTTTCGTCTTTTTTTTTTTGGTTTCAAAAAAATTATCTACTTTATGTACATATTATTAATTATTGTTTACGCTAGCATATAAATATATTCCCAATATCTTAGTCTTTAGTCAGTTTATGTTTTGTTTTTAAATAATAATTGTTGAGCTGAGGCTAACTTTTGCCCAAATCCTTGCTCAATACTCAAGGATAGGATCAAGGATAATTTGCTCAGACTTCAATTTTAATTTACGCAATTTAAGCAATAATAAATTATAAAAAAAAAATAAATAATAAGCATATTAAACAATTTACCAAATAATAATAAATTAACTTAACTAAAACATTTTTGTATTTATATTCTCATTTTTTTGAAAAAAGTTACATTTTTTAGCAATTACTTTTTGAATTGTATTCAAAATTGGTTTAAAAACCTATCCATGTCACAGATTAATTATTATTTTTATTATTATCATTATCATTGTCATTATTGTTATCATTATCATTATTGTATCATTATTATCATTATTGTTATCATTATTATTATTATCATTATCATTATGACTATCATTATCATTATCTTTGTTATTATTATTAGCATTAGCATTAGCATTATTATTATTATCATTATGATTATAATCATCATTATCATTTTTATTATCATTATCATTATCATTATTGTATCATTGTATCATTATTGTTATCATTATTATTATTATCATTATCATTTTGACTATCATTATCATTATCAATATCATTATCATTGTTATTATTATTATCATTAGCATTATTATCATTATCATTATGACTATTATTATTATTATGATTATCATTGTTGTTATTATTTTCATTATTATTATTATTATAACTATTATCATTATTATCATTATGATTATAGTTATCATTATCATTATCATATTTATTATCATTATTATTATTAAAAAAAAAAACTCGTTTAACGTACATTTTGTCAAATTGTTTAGTTCGTTTGAAGCGAACTTTTCGAATATGTTAAAAAGATGAAATTATAAATAAATAATACGAAAGTGAAAGCCTAACTATATTTGTTAATAGAGATTTTGTGCTGTATTTTCTGGTGTGTTCCGGCGCCTTCACCAGGCTATCTGCCGCGTTTCGAGCGCCTGCAGCATCTCGGCCAGGCTGGCGTACGTGTGCCCGGCGGCGTGGCCAGCTTCCGGCTCCGGCGGCGGCGTCGGCTGTTTCTGTTGGACGAGCAGACTGCTCCAGCCGCTGTTGCGTGCGCCCGTGTAGTCCATGTCCAGTTGATTGCCAATGTGCAGCGCTTGGGCGGGCGCTATGTTGAGGCCGTGCAGTGCCCGTTGAAATATGGCCGGATCCGGTTTCATGGCGCCGGCATCGTACGAGTTGAGTATAAAGTCGAATTTGTCGTGGAAGCCCATGGCGTCGAGCACCTGATGCAGCGAGGGATCAAAATTCGATATGATGCCCACGCATTTGCCAGCCTCACGGACGCGCTGCACAAAATCCGTAGCGCCCTCGATGTGCGACCAGCAGGCGCTGGTCCGGAAGATAACCAACAGCTGCTCGGCCACGGTTTGCAGCTGGGCCTTGGTTAGGCTGGCGTCCGTGCAGGTGAACGTGTTGACGACCACCTGCCGCCACCAGGATTGCCAGTTCATGTCCGGCGTACAGCGGCCGAAATTCGTGTGCGTTTTGCTCATCAATTTGAATTGTTGCCGAAAGCAGCGTTCCAGCTGTGCCTTATTTATGCCGTTTATTCCGCATGCCTCGGCCGTTTCGGCGTATTGCTTGGTTGGCTCTTTTAGCCGGAGCAGCGTATCCGTTACGTCAAAGGTCACCAGCCGGAAACGCTGCAAATTGCGCACAAATTGTGCGGTCAACGGCATTTTGCCACTGCAGGACAATGGACGATTATAGATTGTGCGTAACAGTAAATTGTTTGGCTTGTGACATCACGTACTCAAATTGTACACATAATGCAACGGCCTCTGCAGAATATGTTTATCTTAATATTTCTGTTTCTATTTAATAAACGTTTTGTTTGCCCTTGTATTTATCTCTATACAATTGTCAAAGTGATTTTGTAGTGTACAAGGTTTTATTTCGTTCTTTGTTTGAATAATTTTGCATTAGCTGTGAACAGCATACTGTCTCCATAGCATATTCAGTATATTCAAAATACTAGTTATGGCATTAGTCTATGGTATTGTTGTGCTCCGCAAAGCCGGCCACACTGATTTGTAAAACTGCAATATCACTAAAAAGAGCTTCGTTTAATTTAGCAAATGTTTATAAATTGTTAAAAGCATTGCAAATAATCATCGAAAATGACCGTAACTGCAACACCAACCACGGAGAGTATACGCGAAAAGGCGCTCTCCGACTACAGAAAGAAATTGCTGGAGCACAAAGAAGTTGACGGCCGCCTCAAAGAAAGTGAGTGCAAAATTATTCATTTAAACGTTTATCAAACTTTAACAATTGAATATATAATGCAACCATAGAGCGCGAGGAACTCAAGGAGCTGACCAAACTGTATGACAAATCAGAAAACGATCTGAAAGCTCTGCAGAGCGTCGGCCAAATTGTCGGCGAGGTGCTTAAACAATTGACCGAGGATAAATGTAAGTGCTTGAATATAGATTAAATATTAAATTAAACATAAGTGTGTAAATATTAAAACTACAAATGACCCAGCTTGGCTGGGGTGTCGAGCAAGAACGAATATCTTACGGAAATGTGTGGAGAGAACTCCGGAAATCCCGTTCTTGACCGAATCTTTTCTTTCGAAAGACAGCCGGAAAAGCAAAAAGTTTTCTTACGACAAAAGCTTAAAGTACGCTCAATTATTACCGTATCGATAACGTGCTCCGCTCCGACTTAGAAATACGGATTTGTACAAAGACGGACAAGGCTTTATCTATATCTATATCTATATCTATATCTATATCTATTGCGTCTGCTTCTCTTTAGTCATTGTGAAGGCTACCAATGGACCGCGCTATGTGGTTGGTTGTCGTCGCCAGCTGGACAAGGCCAAGTTGAAGTCGGGAACGCGCGTCGCCCTGGATATGACGACGCTGACCATAATGCGGTATTTGCCACGCGAGGTCGATCCGCTGGTGTACAATATGTCGCACGAGGATCCTGGCGATGTTACCTACTCGGCCATCGGTGGCCTGACCGAGCAAATCCGTGAGCTGCGCGAGGTGATCGAGCTGCCGCTGCTCAATCCGGAACTGTTTCTGCGCGTCGGCATCACACCGCCAAAGGGCTGTCTGCTGTACGGGCCGCCCGGCACGGGCAAGACCCTGTTGGCGCGCGCTGTTGCCTCACAGCTGGACGCCAATTTCCTGAAGGTCGTCTCCTCGGCCATTGTGGACAAGTATATTGGCGAGAGTGCACGCCTGATACGTGAAATGTTTAACTATGCCCGCGATCATCAGCCCTGCATTATATTCATGGATGAGATCGATGCCATTGGCGGTCGTCGTTTCTCCGAGGGCACGTCCGCGGATCGTGAGATTCAGCGCACGCTGATGGAGCTGCTGAATCAAATGGACGGCTTCGATTCGCTCGGTCAGGTGAAAATGATTATGGCCACCAATCGACCGGATACACTAGATCCGGCACTTTTGCGTCCCGGTCGCCTGGATCGCAAAATCGAAATTCCATTGCCCAACGAGCAGGCGCGGTAACTAAAACGAAAGAATATTAACTTATATATAAGTTAAATATATTATGTATTTCTTTACAGCTTGGAGATTCTGAAGATTCATGCGCTCAAGATAGCCAAGCACGGCGAAATGGACTACGAGGCCATTGTCAAATTGTCGGATAACTTTAACGGAGCCGATTTGCGTAATGTCTGCACGGAGGCGGGTCTCTTTGCCATCAGGTAAGGCTCCAGCTAACTGTTATCTATAAATATATATAAAAAAAACCTTTCCTTTCAGGGCCGAACGTGAATATGTTATTCAGGAGGATTTCATGAAGGCCGTGCGCAAGGTGTCCGACAACAAGAAGCTTGAAAGCAAATTGGATTACAAGCCAGTTTAAACGACATTTCTCTGCAAACTAATTAATTATTAAATAAAATATGAGTACTATTATGTAAACTGACTGGAATCGCAGAAATATTTTATGTAAATCCAATTAGCTGCAAACGGAGCTTGAGCCGTAAACAGTCGAGTCCGTCCGTCTGTCTGTCCGCATGAACGCAAGGATATCAGAAACTATAAGAGCTAGAGACTTGAAATTTTAGCTGTAGGTCGTCCTAGTGCCTGCGCAGATCGAGTTTGCTTGTTTCCGATAAACGATAACTTGCCCCGTTTCCGAGTAATCGATAAAAATCGATGCCGAGATCCTGCGTTTTAAGCAATTTTGGTAAGTAACGTGGGATTAGGTCGAGCCTGTTCCCGATTTAACAAAGAATCGGAGCACGAGACGCAGCCAACTCCAGGCTGCATATTTCAAGACTTGATCCCTGCTCAAAATGCCAACTAGTTAACATATATAGATATATATATAAATATATTTATTTATTTTTGTCAAGATTTTTGCTGCTGATCCTCGATGCGGCGCTTCTTGCGTTCGAGGTAGTCGCTGACGTTGTCGTAGCGCTTCTTGAACCACACGGACAGATCCTCCGGCACGCACGTCTCGTCGGCAAAGCGTTCGGTGACCATGTCCAGCCAGCCGCTGGGCACCGTTTCGGCCTGCTCGCCATCGCTGCCGTTGTAGACGCGCAGCTCTAAACGCTCGTCCAGGGCGCCGGCCACGTAGATCCGGTCGCTGGTAAGCGCAAAACAGCTTATGTTCCAGCTGCCCGCCTCGGCGCGCACCAGCTGCTGCCGTGCAATTGTCCAGGCATCGTTGCTTTGCCCATCCAGCGCCAGCTCGTACAGGCCAAGTGCTTCCACGTGATCGTAGAAGAGCACAGCCACCTGATAACGCTTGGCCGGCAGCAGTTCGCGCAGCTGCAGGCGTACGGCGGGCGCGGGCAGTTCATGTTGCAGCAGCTGCTTGCCCGTCAGGTAGTTCCAGACACGCAGCGTCTTGTCGCCGGAGGCGGATACAAGGTGCTCGGTGCCAGTGAGAAGGGCCAGGCCGGAGACGAACTCCTTGTGGCCGAGGCAATAGCTGTGTATGTCATAGGTGGCCGGATAGTTGGTAACCCGTATTTTATCATCACGATCGCAGGTGATGATGTGCTTCTGATCCGGTGTCCAAAGTATATCGTAAACGATGCTCAGGTGACCCAGCAGCAATTTTGGCGGCGCCTCAAGCTCCACGCAATCGTAGCGATAACAATCGCCGGTTTTGTCCGTGACCAGCACACAACTCGAGTCCGGCGCAAATGCCAGTGCACTGGAGGCACGTGTCAGGGCGCGCACGGACAGCAGCTTGGCATGCTCCGGCCGGCTTTTGTAGAGCAGCAGCGCCTTTTGGCCAGCCGTCGTCAGCGCAATCAGTTGACGATCTGGCGAATAGCTTACGTTAACTATGGACACCTCCAAATTCGTGCCAGCTGCTGCCTTCTCCGAGCCAACCGGCTGCTGCTGCTGCTGCTCCTCTGTCGTTTCGGCAGCGGCGATTTTGAGTCCACATGATGTGAGGTCTGTCGGCAATTCGATGTCCTTAAAGATTTGCAGGTCATTCGGATTGAGAAACAAGACTTTGCGGCCATGCCCCAGCACCAGTTCGGGTTCAGCGTAAAATATTGTTGTCATTTCTGAGTCAGCAGCGGGCGAAAGTTGTCTGTTGTTCCATGCAAAAGATGGGCAACAGGCGCCAAGCAGTGACTGCCTCACATAAAAATACCAAATCACGGCTACAAATTTGACAAGTGGCAACGCTTGTCTTCAACTAAGTTATCGATTAATTTTCCATAAATTTGATAAGTGCGCGCAATTTTTAAATCAGGTCAATCAATTAGTCAAAATATACACTTATTTGAAATCAGGCGAAAACTGTTTTATTTCCCAAGAATCATAATACTAATAAAAAAAGGGCAGTTAAAAAAAATTGTGTTTATTAAAATACGACTGTTTTATTAACTATTTGGCAGCCTATATTTCTATAATGTTGCCATATTTGCCATACAATTTCAGCGCCGATCACGTGCGGAAACTGAATTATCGATAAATTAGCTCGGCAAAAAAGGCAAGACACATTTGAAATCAGTTGAAAATTGTTTTATTTCCTAAGAATCATAATACTAATAAAAAAAAAGGTTAGTTCAGAAACATGTCTATATACAAAATGCGATTGTTTCTCGCTTCACGGCTACGTGCTGATGCCAATTATCGACTCGATTGAGAAACTCAGCTTGGGCTTCTTAACGGTGGGCGTTGGCGTCGGCGTCGGCGTCTGCGTAATGCGCGGCATTGATTGATATGCCTGCCGATGCTGCTCCTGTTGCGCAGCTGCTGCTGCTGCTGCTGCTGCAGCGGCGGCATTGCCCAATAGATCATAAAAGGCGTTGCCAATTGCTGTTGGCGGCGTTGCCAAAGGAGCTGCTGTGCCGCCGCAGGCGGAGCTGCCAAGTAGCGTTGTATCCATTGCATAGTTCAGTTCCGGGTCAGCGAACGCGCGTCGCTTGCGCATGCGTTCCAATAACGGTGAATTGAACGTGGGAAAGCGCTGCTTGTACTCTGCAAGTGGATATGAGAAGGGGGCGGGAGGCAGGGCATTAGAATTGAAATTACACGCTATAAGTTGTTAGGGCGTGGTGGGGAGAGGGGGTGTGTGTGTGTGTGTGCGAGCTCTTTGATCTTGACGTTGGTGTCAAGTCTATTGTACAAATTGCTTTCAAATTGTCTCAATTCGTTCAGCACACCGAATATCTACTATGTGGGTGTGTACACTCAGAGAAAGAACCAACTATGTTGTAGGCAAATCAAGTGTACATTCCGCGCGATCGAAATATCTTAACCGGACAACGTAATTCTTTACCCAAGCATTATTTTCTTTCAATCAGTTTTCAAACACCTGATTGCTACTTAATCTAAGTATAATGCATTTAGAGTGACAATTTCTCTGAGTGTAGCATGTGGAAATTGAGGCGTAATTTGAGCTGCACAAGCAAAAGAACCTAGCATACAGATCCTAGAGCCAAAGACCATAACCAGACAGCCCGGCACCAAAATTGTCTGCGTGAATATTTTCGGTTATACTTGGAAACCAGATGGAAAAAGTGAAAATATTCAAAAAATGTGCACCCTTGCAACGTTGCTTGTTGCTTGCTGCTTGTTTTCGTTGCCCCGTTGACTTTTGCCACATTTGGCTCAAGAGGTTTTTCCGTTTTCACGTATCGATTTACACAATGAAAATTGGACATAACGCTTCAATATGCGTGCATACGACAGGCGTTCAATTACATTGGGTGATTTTAAACAAATTTGTTGCTCTTCTTATTGTTGTTATTGTGATTGTTGTTTTTGTAAGGAATCAGGCATTTCCTGTCGCTAGCCAGTCCTCCCTCCCGCGCTCTCTCCCTCTCTTTTCCACGCCTTGCTCGGGTTACGAGCCTTGCCAGACAGTCTGGCACCGCATGGCGGGCGCCCGTCTGGCAGCGTTGCTGCTAATTTAGCCATTTTCTAGCCAAATCTAGTATTTTTGTTAGGTAAATAGCTATTAGCTTGATAACGGACCATTTTGAATGCACAATTTAGCTCTTTCGACATATAATAATTATTAGATTGTGCTTAAGACGGGATTTGGAGGTATATGAAACGGCAAGCTCTATGTCTTTTGATCAGCAAACTTTGATTCTCTTCCTTTTGCTTCTTAGCCCGCCCCTATTTAGCCTTTTCTTTTTCAGCTTTTTTTTGGTAATTTGTGGACTTACCTTCCATGGCCGCGGTGATGTGCAGCGTGGACTGTTGCAGATTGCGCAGACGCTGCTTGTAGATGCGCTTCTGGGCGATCAGGGCCTGGCGTGTGCGCAGCGTATTGGCTGCCATGGTGCTGTATTTGGTGGGCGTGGTCAGTGTGGAGGCCGACAACGGCAACGGCAGCGGCGGCAACAGCTCCTCATCGCTGGCATTGGCGGCTTGCGGCTCGACGGCATGTGCCTCGAGCGCCTCCATGGTTTGCTGGCGTCGCAGGGCCACCTGGGCGGCCATGACGCGCTGGCGATCGACGACCAGCTGGCAGTTGGGGCAACAGCATTCGCGCCAGCGGCACAGCCTCTTGTGGCCCTTGACGCACGAGATGACGCCATGATTGCGACAGCGCGCACACTTGGGCGTGCGCAGCAGGCGGCGCTCCTTGGAGCTACCGACCACGTGAACGGGCAGCGACTGCATCACGTTTGTTTTCCCCAATTCGTTTGTTAAGCTCAAAGAGAATGTTCGCAGCAGCACGGGCAGCTATCAACTGAAAGGATCCCGCGCACGTTGCACACATTTAAGGCCAAGGACCCGATCCAGTTGTTGTGGGTGTCGAGCGGAGATCGCCGTCGCGTTGCCGTCGCGTTGCCGTCGAGTGGTTTCTGCTACTCCCAGACAGTCTGACGACGACGACGTCAAGTGCTCGCAGCTGAATCCCTGCTGGGTCTGTCGGCCTGGCTGCCCATTGGCTGCTAATCGCAGCGTCTAAAAATAGCTGATCCAATGGCAGCACAGCTGGCTGGCATCAGACAAATTGAAATTGGAAATTGGAAATTCAATTGAAAACCACACAAAGATACAAATGTATCTCTATATCTGTCCAGCTGTCGTCTGCTCTGTGCGTGTGTGTGTGTGTGTGTGTGTGTGTGTGCGTCTGTGTGTCCCACAAGAGTATCAATTTTAATTGCTTTGTTTTCTTCGAGATTTTCACTTTTTCACTTTTGATACCCTGTGTCCCAAAGGTCCACGAAATGGGTATCACAAAAGTGTGTTCATTCAAAAAGTTGTTATTCTTCAATTCGTTTTTGTAACTGATTTTCCATCTCGAAAAAGAACCCGAGAAATCTTTGTAGAATTTTCAGCAATGTCGAAATCAAGCTTGAACATTTTTGTTCTACGTTTATTGACAATTTGAGGTTAACTTTCCTTGCATTTTGACTCTATTGTGAATGAATTTCAAGTGAGGTTATATTGAAAACACTTTGCTCTGATTTTTAGTGAAATATTTATGCTTCTTCTTTAGAAAAAAACCCAATTAACTGATATCATATTTTATGGAGCTTTAGGTATCTATAATACTCTGTAAAACTGAATGGATTAAAAGTTGGGTTAGGTTGAAATCCGTTTTTCTCTCCGTTTTTCTCTTTGAATAAACTTAAAGTTGGGTTAGGTTGAAATTGGTTTTGCTGTGACGATATATTATCTTCTTAAACCTTCAAGATCTATAATACTCTAGCATAATACTCTATACTTCCTCTATATACTCTATATAGAGAGATAGATATATTCCCAGCGTGAGACTTTTCTCTGGATTGGGTATATCTCTTCGTCTTCCATGGAAAGAATATGCCAAATCAGAATCTAGTCGCTGCCAAGTCTTTAGCTTACAGGGTATACGCCGGTCGTGCTTAGTTGTTAATCATTTTGAATGTTCTTTTGTTTTATTTCAATTCGATTTTTATTTGTATAACAATTTGTAGCATTCGCATATAGATCATTTACATCTATCCAATATAGATATCTATATATATATAAGGTATATATAGTATGTGTGTGTGTGTGTGTGTGTGTGTGTGTATGTAAATACAAATATTCAACACGAGAATTATTTAACTAAATTTTTAACAATTTTTAATTATATTTGAATTTTTCAATAATTACCGTTATTTCTTATATAAGATACATTTCAATTATTTGGTTTTCACTTTAATTTCAGTTTAAATCTTTCTTGGTTTTATGTTTTTGCGTATTTTAGTTGGAATATTAAAGCTGCGAAAGGTTTTGTGCCAGGTTTTGGATTGATTGGTCATTTAAATAGTTCATAGATTTCTTGGATTATGCATAGTTATATAGATCGAAGATATATATGTATATATATATGTACAGTTGTGCGGGGCAACAAAGGGTTAAAACTTGAAGTTCAGGGCATTATTTTAAGTTTAATAAACGGTTTTTGAATCTTTGTTCTTAAATGCTTGCAAAGTTATTGTCTTTTGCTTAAACTTTTGTGGCTTTCTGTTTTGCGACCTTGTTGAATGTGCGAAAGAAAAAGTTATATCTGCCATATAGTCTATATATTCCGGAACAGAATCGAAGGTCGGCAGTATCTTTTATATATAGGAATGTTGTTTGTTCGTACAGAAAGTTCTTGTTTGGAAAAGTTTTTTGTTTTTCCATTCGTTGATAATCTCTATATATATGGGCTCTATTATAGCCAAAATCTCCAGCTGTCTCCAGCTAAAACAAAGTTAATATATTATCTTTACCAGACTTGGCGATCTCTTCTATTTCGACATCATAAAGTTATTCATGCAGAATCGCTCGAGAAATAAGTTTTTGCGTGAAAAATTCTCTCATGTTATTCCAGATATTCGATATCCTGTCTGCATCTCGCACATTCTACAAGGTTAGGGTATTCAATCTTCGGCCAGCCGAAGCAAAGTAAGTTCTTTCTTCGGGCTGTTTTTGGAACTGGAACACAATTACGATCGAATCGATTGGTTTTATTTGTGATTTGATTATTGTTTCTTTGGTAATTCTTCTCGAAAACGCATTTGTAAACTCCAAACTGTGCTAAGTCGAATATATACGAATACGAATTCGAACACAGATACGAATATGAATAAGATTGCGAATACGAATACGAATTCGAATTCGAATACAAATGCGAATCCAAACAGGAATACGAATACAATTACGAGTACGAGTACAAATACGAATACGAATACGAATACAAACATGAATACAAATACGAATAGAAATACGAATATGAATACAAATACGAATACGAGTACGAATACGAATACAAAGTCGAATACGAATACGAATACGAATACGAATACGAATACGAATACGAATACGAATGCGAATACGAATACGAATACGAATACGAATTCGAATTCGAATACAAATGCGAATCCAAACAGGAATACGAATACAAACACGAATACAAATGCGAATACAAATACGAATACGAGTATGAATACGAATACAAATACGAATACAAATACGAATACAAATACGAATGCGAATACAAATACGAATACGAATACGAAGACGAATACGAATGCGAATACGAATACGGATACGAATGCGAATACGAATGCGAATACGAATACGAATGCGAATACGAATACGAATACACATATTCGTTCACGTATTTCTCGTTTAATAAGCTAAATCTGAATTATTACATATCACATTGCTCGAATCGGGTTTATCTTCTTCTTCTTTATCTTAAATTTGAATTTATTTTCGCGCGCAACATTTTCCACTTTGTATTTAAATAGTTCAACAATCTTGATTGCCAGAAAACGTTTTAGCTATTCATAGAATATAATATAGTATATAAATATTTATATATTTCGATATTCATACATATAATTTATAAGTTAACCTCTTCAAAAGTAGCCAGCATTTTGTCTCCTATATAAATAATGTGTCGTCAACTTATTTAAACAACTGTTGCTGTTTTTTTTTCCTCACAGTCGTCCACATACATATTGCACGCACTGTAACTGTCAGCTATTTATTATAAGTATTTATTTTCATTTGAAATTTGTTTATAACAAATGTGTTTTTTAACTTTTATACCCTTGCGAGAGACAACTGGAAGATATAAACCGGCTTTGCCCGGGTATGTTATTTTCAGGTATGTATTTCAAGAAGGGTTTCTTAATATGCGTCTGGAACAGTTGGATGAAAAACATAAGAGTGCATTCAATTGTAAGTTGTCAAAAATCTTGTCACTAAAGATCTATCGTAATCAATCAGTTGTTCAATCAGCCAGTCAATCAGTCAGATGCACTCAAAAGATCTATCGCAATCAGTCAGTCAGTCAATCATCCAGTCCGTCAATCAGTCAGTCAATCAAGCAGTCAATCAGTCAGATGCACTCAAAAGATCTATCGCAATCAGTCAGTCAGTCAATCATCCAGTCAGTCAATCAAGCAGTCAATCAGTCAGTCAATCAGTCAGTCAAAAGTCAGTGAGTCAGTTAAATATGAGTAGATATGTCCGATCTGTGTTATCCAAAATATCTTCAAAGGAGATCTTTCGCAATCCCGACTTGCACTTAAAAGATCTATCGCAATCAGTCAATCATCCATTCGGTCAATCAGCCAGTCAATCAAGCAGTCATCCAGTCAGCCAGCCAGTCAGTTATATATGAGTAGTATATATGATGCACTCAAAAGATCTATCGCAATCAGTCAGTCAGTTAATCATCCAGTCGGTCAATCAGTCAGTCAATCAAGCAGTCAGTTAGTCAATCATTCAGTCAGTCAGTCAGTTAAATATGAGCAGATATGTCCGATCCGTGTTATCGAAAATCTCGTCACGAAAGATCAATCGCAATCAATCGGTCAGTCAGTCTGTCAGTCAATCAGTAATATATGGAACTATCATTTTGCAACCATCAGATTATAAGTTTTTCCAATATCCAAATAAGTTTTCGCAATAATTTCTCGGTACAAAGTCGGCTTGATTGAAGTTGAGGAGCCCAAAGAAACTGAATTTCTTGCAGTATTGCAAGGGTATTTAATATTCGACTTGCCGAAGATCTAGATCTAGTTAATACGCTGATCGATATTTAGCAGCTCGATAATTATCGATAAGTGGTAAATGCTTGATAACAATTAGTGCGTGCAGTATTTAATAAGTACATAAATATTGTGCATGCATACGACTACATATAGTATATATAGTATATATTCAGTATATACTAAATACTGTTATATATATATTCAGTATATACTATATACTGCTATATATATATTCAGTGTATAGTAAATACTGCTATATATATTCAGTATATACTAAACACTGTTATATATATTCAGTATATACTATATACTGCTATATATATTCATTATATACTTAATACTGTTATGTAGATTTGTATATAGTATTTTTATATATATATGTGTGTGTATATATAGCTAGTTAATAGGCTCGATTTGTGCTTTGGTGCGGGGTTTCTGTTAAGTTTAGTTTTAGGTTTTCTCGAATAGTTTCGTAGATTATCTGGTATCTGGTATTACGCCTATGTACTAGGTAATGCCTAAACCTAAATATGCCCTATTGCGCATTTGTTGTAGGAAATTTGTAGAAAAGTAAGAAATTTAGTAAATGCAATGCAGAGGCTGCCATCTTGGAGGTGGGACAGGGGCACATGGCAGTTGGTTACGGGATGTGGGTTGTGGGTGTGGCTAAGGGCTGAGGTCTTGAGCGAGGGAGATTGTGGCTTCTTTCGATGAAATCCCAATTCTAGTTTTAGATGCAACTCCTTATCCAGCTTACGTTTGAGTTCTCCCTGGTGATCCCATTCCAGTTTCTGATCCAGCTGCCACTCGAGTTCCCCCTCCAGCTCTCAATATAGTTTTTTACTCCAGTTCCTTTGCCAGTTCCTGCTCCGGTTCAGGCTTCAGTATCCAATCAAGTTCTCGCTTCAGCTCCTGCTCCAGATCTGACTCCAGCTCTTGCTCCTGTTCCTGCACCTGCTCTCAACATAGTTTTCACTCCAGTTCCTTTGCCAGTTCCTGCTCTGGTTCACGTTTCAGCATCCAATAAAGTTCTAGCTCCAGTTCCTACTCCAGTTCGTCCTCAAGTCCGGGCTCCAGTTCAAGCTCCAGCTATGGCTCCAAGTCTCTCTCAAGTTCTTCTTCCAGCTCTTGCACCAGCTCTCGCTCCAGCTCCAACTTTACTTTTTACTCCAGTTCCTTTCCCAGTGCCCGTTCCAGTTCACGTTGTAGCTGCCACTCCAGTTCCCCCTTCAACTGTCACCAAAAAGTTTTCACTTCAGTTCCTGCTCCAGTTCCTGCTCCAGTTCGCGCTCCAGTTCTTACTCCAGTTCCCGCTCCAGCTCTCGTTTCAGCTCCTACTCCAGCTCCTGATTTAGCTCCCTCTCCAGCTCCTGCTCCAGTTCTTTCTCCATCTCTTGCTTCAGTTCTTGCTCCAGTTATCGCATCCACATCCTGCTCCAGTTTCTGCTCCCGCTCTAGTTGCCCCTCCAACTGCCACTCCAACTACCGCTCCCGCCTCAGCTCGATCTTATCATCCCTCTAGACGATGCTGTTGCGCTTGGCGCTCGCCCGCTGCAGGGTGCTCTGCATGGCGGCAACAACGGCCTCGGCGCCGCCAATGAAGACGGGCTGATTGGCAGCACGTCGCAGGACATGCCACATGGCCACCGGCTTGCGCAGCGAGGAGAGCATCTGATGCCAATGGCGCAGACCCTTGCCCACGGCACAGCTGCCGGCAATGACATGACCCAGGGGCACAATTCCGTTGCCGGTGACACCGAAGACGGTCAAGCGCAGCTGGACCGTGGTCAGACCCTGGGGCGGCACGCTGAAGATCATCGACTCGTTGAAAATGGGGCAGCGATCCTTGCGCTTCAGCGAGGTGCGCTTCTTCAGCACCTTCTTGTCGTTGTTCAGCAGATAGACCTAAAGCCACAAATGGAAATGAAGCTCATGGATTGACCTAAAACCCAATTAATCCCTACCTTAACAAACACGTGCTGCACTGCGGCCGATTGCTGCTGCTGCTGTTCCTCTGCCAGGTCCAGGTCCAGGTCTAGCTTGAGATTGCGCGCCTTCACCACGACTATGGTGAGCCGCTCCGCCGTGGGCAGATAGCTCAGGGAGAACATCAGCTCGCCCCAGCGTGCATTGCATTTGCGCGAATCGGATAATGGTATCCACGTGGTTATCGGACGCGCCATCTCGCCAATCTCCATCTCCGCCTCGCCGATCAGCGTGTGCGCCGGCCCATTGTGGTAGAGATGGAACCACAGCGAGTGCCTGCCCGCCTGTCGCTTCAGTCGAAAGTTGAAGCTCTCATTGTAGGCGGGCGTCAGCGTTGACTTGACCACCTGTCAGGGGGCAGAAATATGTGAATCCATATGAAATTTACTCTAAGAGAGACCAAAGCAGGGTTGTCTTCTTAAGCAAAACTTTAAGCTGAGCTTTAATACCAAAAATTGCTGCAGAAAGTTGGCGAGAAGAGCTTCAAAGAAGCGAATTTACACCTAATCAAACGAAGTCTTAACTGAAGTGTCCTAATTATTCAACACTGCTTGCTGCTTAGCTTTTATTCAAGCTTTAAGGTGAGCTTTAAGTAAGCTTTATGAGCTAAAAGAAGACTTTATCATTTCCTAGCCATTTATCTATTTTACAGCAATACAAAGCAGGGTGCTCGGTATTTGCCAGTCGGGCACCCTCGTCTAAAGCAGAAAGCTAAAAGCTCGCTTAAGGCTTAAAGTTTTCTTAAAGCTCAAACTTAAATTATCCTTGTATTCTTCTTTACTTTTTGCTCACTCTCAAATAGTCAAATTTGAAGCTCACTTAATGTCTGTTGAGCTAAAAGCTCTCTTAATACTTAAAGCTTTCTTAAAGCTCAAAGCTCATTTGGCCGACTATAAAGGAGTCCATTGCTAGCCTTTTACTCACCTTGGTCTGCATGCCGCCCGCATGGTCGGGCACCAGGTAGATGCGCACGAAAGTGTCCAGCGAGTCGAGCCCCATGCTGAGCGGACAGATGAGTCCCTTGGCCTCCAGCACGCTGACAGTCAGCTCCAACTGCTCCTCCTCGTTCTGGTCGCTGTTGTGCCTGAAAGATGAGTGTCGCATGCATCAAATGGATTTTCATTTGGATGAATGGGCACTCACTTGTCGTACTGCAGTCCGACGCAGAGATAGCCCGTGATTTGCGTGTAAGGCTGATCGAGCTGGTCCAGGCACAACGAGGATCCATCCGAGTTGACCGAATCGCAGGAGATGCCGTGCTCCAGTTGGATGCCCTCCATGGAGCCATCGAGCGACATCTGGGAGCTGTTTCGCCTGCCCAGGCCCAGGCTGAGGCTCGACTCCTGGCGCAGCAGTGAGCGTCCAAAGCACCAGGTCGAGTTGCCGTTTCCATTCGCGGCTCCATGTCCATTGGGCAGCTGTCCGTTCACGCCCAGCTTGCGGAACAGATAATCCTCCGAGATGGTCTTCTGCAGCATGTGCGGCCCTTTGACGCGCTGCGTCAGACCCGTAAACGGATTGTTGGCATTGTTCTGCAGCTTGAGCAGACGGCTGGACAGGCTCTGGCCGTGCACAAAGGGATTGCCATTGTGCTGCGCCGGCGGAGGAGTCGCTGGCGGCAGTTGCTCCATCGATTCGCATAGAAAGGGATTCGTGCTCGAATTGCGACGCTTCAGCGACGGCGGACGACGCTCCGGCTGGGATTGGGATTGGGATTGGGACTGGGTCGTTGCGGGCTCTGTGCTGCGATTGATGCCCTGCTGCAGCGAGACCTGCCGCTTGGCAATGGGACGCGGTATGGCCGTCGCGGAAAGCGTCACCGACGCGGATGTCGTTAGTCGCGGCGGCGGCGGCGCCTCCAGCGGCTGCGGCAGCGGAGCCGCCACAGTTGCCGGGCGCAGGCAGGAGCGCGGCTCCGTCACGGGCGAGTCCAGCTCATTGATCTGGCTGAAGGAGAAGGTGACCGTCTTGCTGCTGGGCCCGGCGCTGTTGGGTGCCGGCGCCGGTCGCAACGGCTGCGGCGGAATGCTGACATCCGCCTGCGGCAGATTCCACAAAGGAGTCGTCGTCGTCGTCGTTGTCGTCATCGTGTGCTCGCCTCCATTGCCCAGCAGCAACTGTTGCTGTTGCTGCTGCTGTTGCAGTTGCTGCAGCTGAAGGAGCTGCTGCTGGGAGCGATTGTGGTCGTCCTTGTCAATGGTATCGAAGCGCTTGAAGCTGCCGCTGGTGCTCAGCAGAAACTCGGAGCCGGATTGTATCTGCGGGCAGTGAAAACGTTTGAGATTTGGGCTCAGGCTGCAGCTGAAGCTGCGCTACTCACGCTGGCCATGTAGCCGTTGGGATGGAACAGCTTGTGCTTGGACAGGCCAATTTTCTCCTCCTTGCTGGAGCGCATACGCATCCAGCTGGCGGCACGCGGACCCAAGCAACGACAGGCCAGCAGCAGGCACATCACCAACAGCAGCAGCAGCAGACCCAGGCTGCTAAATGCCAGCGACATGGGTGCGCCGTCCATAGCTCTAGCCAGGTAACTGATCAGCCAGGTAGGTTAGCAGCAGATCGCGGTGTGCATTTCCTCTTGGATGTAGGCTGGAATGGGCAAGGAATATCTTCCTGGAATTAGCCAAAATGTTGGGCCAAGCAGTTGCCGGCTTGGCTTCAGGTACAAGGAGCATTTATCTCTCAGTCCTTGGTTCCTATCGGGACATCCGACCTCCCTGTTAATGGAGACATCCTTTGTCGCTCCGTTTCCCTAGGGAGCTCTAAGACATTGGCTATTCCTCCTCTTATCGAAACAACCGACCTCCCTGCTGCTTGCATAGAGGAAACCCCTTCCGACCTGCGTCCATGGAGATATCATTTGTCGCTCCGTTTCTCTAGTGAGTTCTTGAACATTCGCTATTCCACCTCCCTTTCCGCAACGTCTCTATTACGTAGCTCTACCTCCTTCCTTATGAGTGACATCTAGTTAAATGCCTTCCACTGCCCCCTTCGCTCTGGGCACCCCTGGCTGTGGTCCATTTTATATCTTCTGCCTCTCTCGCAATCCTTCAGAAAAACCTTTTGACACTACTTTCCCTCTCTCTTTCCCTCAGCTCCTCCTGTCGCGTGTTTACTTCTCAGTAAAAGGCATCCCTTCTGGTGCTTACCTCCCCCCAATTCCCTCCCCTCGATACACGACCTGCCGCCCTTAAGAGCCTTTCATCGGGGCATCTATCAGGGTAAACCTTCCTATTGTCTATCGGTATTCACCCCGCTCCGTTGGGACACACCCTTGAGCACGCGCTCAGCTCCAGTCTGCGACCGCTTGGCACACTTTTTTCAGCGGTCTTTCGTACGCAAACTTAAAACTAAACCAAAAACTTTTCATGAGAGCGAAAGTCCGAGACGCAGCCAAGAGCAGGCAGGGAGGTGGGAACGACGGGCGTCGGACGACAGCGTCAACACTTTCATCTAGCATCGCCTTACATCGGCCCAGCCCAGAAGACGGCTCCTCGACTCATCCCAGCTCGTATCGTGTTCTATAATTGTTCGTGGCAGGTGTCTGTCTCTATTTCTATTTATATTTCCATTTCTATTTTCATTTCTATGCAGCCTCGCCGGACAACCTACCCGAGCTTCCCCCCCTCCCCCCGACGTTTGTCAGCCGACAGTTGACAGTTTTTTGATTGAATTTGTAACCAAAGCCGCAGCATTTCCACTTCAAAGACCAAACAGCCGTCTTCGGGCCCAAGCGCATGACGTTGACAATGGATCAAAACAATTCCATACATTGGAAGTGGACCAAAATGAGCTTGATGTTATCAAGACTCTTACTTCTAGTTCTTTTTCCTCCTTCTCCATCTTCTCGTCTGCCTCCTCCTCCCCCCTTCAACTACTCTGTCTCTTTCGCCATCTTCTCCTCTACCTCCTCCACCTCCGTCTCCTCCTCTGCCTCTTCCTCTGTCTTCTCTTCCACCTGCTCCTCTGCCGCCTCCTTCTCCGCCTCCTTCTCTTCCTCCTTCTTTGCGTCCTCCCTCATCTTCTCCTCCACTTTTTCCTCTGCCTCGTCCTCCTAGGCACTACCTTTTCATCAGCTAATTAAATAGCTAAGATACCTTCATCTTCAATCATCACATGCGGATTTCGCTTCTCTCTGGGATAAGTTAATACGTTGTCTATATGGGATATTTGAGGTATTTGTACTAACATAATTCTATAGCTTTGTAACAGATCAAAGTCTGTTATATGACAGTTGCAGCGTGGGCGTGGCAATGCACACCGGCACGCGGGCTCTCACTGTTGTGTCCACACATACATACATATGTACATGTATATATGTATATAAATAAGGGCAAAGTTAATCCCATCTGAGCTGGTCACATTCACAGCTGACATCATCTTGTCATAATCATGTTGCTCTTCTTGCTCTGCTTCCTCTTCTTGGCTGAGAGCCCATTAGCCTAATACGGGCGCATCCTGGCCTTCACCCGCAACCCGCTCGCAGCCTACCAGTGATGGTAAGGGTTGAGGGAGCGGGGAGCGGGGACTACCGTTAAATGGCCCCGTTTCGCACTTAGCTGCCAGAAAAAAAACTATATTTCGTGGACGAAAATTGCAGGCGGCGGCATTTTATTTTAATTATGCAGCAACATAAATGCATTATAATTAAATAAGCGTTTAATGAGCTCTACACGCACGCAAAGAGAGCAGCACTGAGCGAGAGAGAGAGATGGAGCGAGTGAGAGGGCAGCCATTTTGTCATCCCAAGTAACTGCAGAACTTTTGCAGCAGCAGCAACAACAACAAACACACCTACTTTTCATTAACCTACTGCGAGGTCATTCCACTGTGCACAGTGTGACAAATATGCAAAAAAAAAGATTGTTAGATATATTGAACGTAACTTTCAAAAGCCTGCAGCCACAACATCTAGTATTCTTAAAGCTATAGTAATATAGTATATACAATAGTATATAGTATTTCATCCTAAAGTCAAGCTGGGCACTCTTAAACAAAGATGGAGGAATAAGGAAATACTTGGATGGTAAAATTAAGAGGATTCCAATATGTTATTAACTTAACTGAACTTATCTGGCTGATTTATGTGCCAGACCAAGACAATGTAAGGTGAACGATGAATGGGGCGATGGGCGGGGGTTGATTGTGCGAAGGCAAGTGACCTGCTTTTGGCTGGACAGCAAAACGGTTGGTCCAATTGGCAGCCAAATGAGTTTCGGTCACGTCAGACACTCGTAGCTCAAAGCCAAAACACTTTGATAGTATTCACACACACACACACACGCACACACACCCCAGCTATTTAAAAGCGAAAGTTGGAGGGAGAAAAGAATCCAGCGAAAGTCAAAGCAATCAAAAGTGAGAGGCAGAAGATAACACAAAATTGGAGCATGTTGGCGGAAGAAGAGACACGCACACATACACACACACGCACGCACACACACACACGCACACACGAGCAATCACATTGCGGAAAATGCAAGTAGTTTTTTTTTTTAAGCTGCATTTCGCCACAAAACGAAATCCAAACACATTTATTTAATAAATATAACATATATATATTGCAATATTTAGCATTTTTTTCTCGCTCACTTCAAGCTTAATTACCCAAATTTTCACTTTACTGCGCACTTGTTTAATATATATTATTTTATTTTAGTTTTTTTTTTTCTTTTAAATATGTTTCTTTAAATTCCGCTTCACAATATCACAGGGCGCCACAAGCAAAAGGTAACAGTAAATGGGCAAAGTGCGCGTATTAACAACAATAACAAAGGCCGCGATGCTGCTGGCGTTAATAACAAGAAACACAACAACAACGACAACAATAACAAGAGCAGCAACAATAACAATGGCAGCGCGAACAGCAGCTGCTGCTGGCAGAGGCTGAGCAACGGCAATTGGCCAATTGTGTGCGTAACGCATCGTCCATGGCGTTGTCCATGCTGGGCGACATCGCGCGGCCAACTGAGCGAGCGAACGCGCCCAAAAGCAGGCTACGACACGCAGCTTACGCAGCGTATGCGCATTATTGTGAAGAGCTTGCAAATGGTGCGCTCTTGTTTTGGCTCTCTTAAGCTGTAAAGCTTTGGTTGCCTGTCTGCGCTAAGCAAGCTTTAATTAGACCTAATTTGACTGGTTTGCGACCAGGCTTTGGGACAGAAAATCATTTGCTATAAATTTCCAAGTGGTTGTCAACTTGGCTAGCCGGTGTGGATTGTACGTTGAAGAACAGTTCCACACTTAACGAAACTCATGTTTATTTTAACGAAGTTTGCTTAATTTAACGAATATGCTTAACAGAGGCTGACTCAACGAAATGTTAAGCAAAGCAATTATTTAGACACAAACCAGCCAAGTTGTATTAATAATAAATTTTTTATTATTTTAATTATACAACTTTAAAATTGAGACAACTTTTTTTTTTTTGACAACACAATTTTTCTATTTTAATTATTTGTAAAAAAAAATTGCATGATTTTTTATGTTGAATTTATGGGCTTAATAAATATAAATAAATATTGAGTAAAAAATACCAAATAATTGAAAAGCTGAAAAATCTTGCCCATAATTTATAGCATATTTATTTGGGCGATCCTTAGCGCAGGCACACAGGGTGACTCGCTTGTCAATTTGATTTGGCGGCCGTTTGAAAAGTTGATTTTACTTAAAAAAAAAAAAAATCATGTGCTCGAAGCGTTTAAATTGTTTAACTTTTGCAAAAATCCCAGAAAAGCAGTTCGATTTGGCCTGGCTTAGTTTCGGGCCTTGTCCTGGAATTACGAATTTTCAATTGAGGCCTGCAACAACAACAACAACAACAACAATAACAATTGCAAAGCAATTGAAACAAATTTGTATAATTCCAGCTGCTGTCGGAAAGTTGAAGAGTCAAAGCAAATAAATTGCGCAAATTCGAATTGTGCGCATAAAGCGAACCAAATAATAAAATATCAAACACACACACACACACACACGCACACACACACACACGACAACGGACACACAAATACATGGAAACACATTTACATTGCCTTTGTGTTTATGCTTGTTTAATGTACACAATAATGGGAATTGGTAAATTATTTCAATTGAATTTCTGGCAACTCTGTCACCCCACCCTCCCCCCTCCCCCCTCCCCCACCACAAACAATTGGACAACTTTGCGCGTTAAGTTTTAAGCACAATTACATAAAAAATATGTATGTATGTATGTATGTACATACATATGTATGCATGCATCGATTGATGAGAAATTTTGGCAGAAATTGGCAAAACTGCAAACTGCAGCAAAAATCTGTTGCAATTTTGCAATTGGACTGGACATCAGCGTCAAAGTTTTAAGTGAGCGCGAATTTGTGCAAATTACGCGCATTATTATTGGCTGGCAATTGGGCAGTTGGGCAACGCCGGCAGCACGAGCACAGGGCGAACAGGGCGAACAGGGCGACAGGGCTTCTGTTTTGTGTGTCCAATTAGGGGCTGCAATTGCGCCATGAATACAGGCTAATTTTAATTGTAATTATGAATATGCCATTCAAAGTGAAGCCAAACCCATCGCAAAAGCTGCTGCCATGACAGAGGCAGGCCACGCCTTCAATTCTCTGATCAAATATGTGTGCTGATTGTATAAAGCTTGTTACATTAGCCACATTAGCGTGTTTTAGGCCAGTTGCATAAAAAAAGAGATTCATTCATTCGACGATGTGATCATAATTGGATAAATGCCACACCTGGGTCACCCTGTTGCCGGCCGCAGTGTGGCAACGCCCTCAACGCATAACCAAGATAATCCTGTAAATATATACATACATACATACATGTATGAAGAATGCAAGCAACACAATTTCGAATAACTGTACAGCTACTTACACATGCTCAACTCACACCCACACACACACACAGATGGACTCAATAAAGTTTAGCATAGTTATCTGGGCGTTGTTGCATAGCAAAACTGGCCAAAAGTTATTAAAATCAACAGCAATAAATTAGCATGCTTTGCGTTTTATCGTATAAACAGCAAAGCCCACACCAATACCAGCACGCGTCCGTCTGTGTGCGTGTGTGTGTGTAAGCTAGATGCTGCAGTCGAAGCAGAAGAAGAAGCAACAGCAGCAGGGCAGCAGGGCAGCGGGGCCGATCGCATTTTTGGGCCAAAACACACAAAATACACATTGTACATAAATCAGGGCCAGAGGCAAAGACAAGAGCCAAGTGCTAAAAACCCGCCGCCACCCACCGAAAATTGGATGATGACTGACCGGGCAATGGCCGCATATAAAATGACAATATTACAACATTCTTTTTCTTAGTATTTTTTTTTTATTTTTGGGCACACTCAAATTTATGCAAAATAATTGTCAACAATGAGGCAGAGAGTGGGAGAGTGGGAGAGAGAGAGGCAAAGACTGCGAAAGTAAACCAAGTTTTGACTTTGACCCACAGTGTGCGATGTTTAGCGATGTGCACGTGTCGCATACACGACACGACATGCACAATAACACGCCGGCTGGGAAACACGATACGACATGCACACACATGTATGCACGTGGCATCTAACGTTTGATCGGTAAAAAGTCTGTTTGTTTTTGCTTCTGTTTCATAATAAACATTAATTGGTTTTTGTGCTCTTTTTTTTTTTTTTGCTTTACCTTTGAATATGTCTCATATATCATGGACAAGAAATTTGATTTTCATTTTAATCGAAAACTCGATAGACGACACGACCAACTCTTCTTCTTTGGCATGGGATCACGCACCATTAACCGCCCCTTCCCCCTCCTCTGCCAACCTCACGTCTTTGTCCTTGGTGCGCCTGCTGCAGCAGAATGCAGCACAATGCGAATGCGATATTATCTCGACATTAATTGCATAATAAAGCACTTTTAATTAGGTTTTGCACAGAACGCGAGCTCCCACAATGAAGAAGGGTCGACGTAACTGATGAGCGAGTGGGGGGGATGGGGAGGGAAGGGGGTAGGGGGTGTGATAGTCTGCCACGCCCATGCGTAATAAGAAGTTGCAACTGAAACCAAATTGCAGCATACGATGAAAAAGTTATTTAAAACAAATGCGTAACTTGCAGTCGGTTAAAAGTAGGAAAAGTTTGGTGAGACCGAAAGTCGGTAAATCAAAAAGAAGACCAAGGGAGGGTAAGAAAGTATAAGGGGCGAGAGGAGGAGAAAGAAAGAGAAAGGCTACGAGAGGCGGAGAGAGAGAGTGAATAAGTTAAAGAGAGGGAAGAGAGGAGGAGAGTGGCAAGGAGAGAGAAAGAGGAAGAGAAAGGGATAGGCTAATAGAGGCGGAGAGAGGGAGGATAAGAGAGCGGGAGGGAGAGTGGGGAAGAGTTAGAGAAAGAGGGTAAGAGTGAGAAAAGGAGGTGCGAATGTGTGTGTGTAAGAGAGACAATGAATAACAGAGAGTGGAGTGGAGAAAGAGAGAGAGAGAGATAATGGAGAGAGAGTGGTACGACAAAAAGAATGAGAGAAAAAAAAAAAAAAAAAAAAAAAGAAAAAAAAAAAAAAAAAAAAAAAAAAGAAAAAAGAAAAGAGAGAGAGAAAAAGAGAGAGAGGAACAAAAAAAATTTCAACCAAAAAACTTTTCACCCCTTTCTCCGTGATTCTCAAAAAATGCAGGTAAGCCCTGCCTATATTTTTGTTATTTCCGTTGGGTACAAACATATAATCCTGACTTCTAGTCTAGTGCACATAACCCATATACTCTTCGTCACTTTGTCAACAGAGCGTACAAATTTGTGTTGTTGTTGTTGTTGTTGGCGCATAGTTCGGCAGAATGTTGCGCCTTGCCGGGCATAACTTGAACCAACTAAACCCCGATCCGTCACCCCCCCTCTCTGCTGGACCCTCTCGGTCGGCGTATACGCAATGTCATGTCGTCAGGGCGACCTTCAGAGCAGCCACAGCCGCAGCCGCAGGCATTCGAGCAGGCAGCGCTGTTTGTGCTTCAATTATGCCAAAAATGCGCACTGACACGTAAAAATAATGCATACTTCAAGGCGGTGGGCGGTGGGCGGTGGGCGGTAGGCGGGTGGTTCACGAAAAAAAAAATATAACAGGAAATAGCAGCAGCCGCAGCCGCCGCAGCAGCAGAGCCAGAGTTGACAATGCCAGTGAAAGACGGAACGAGGCGGCAGCCAGGCAGCGAGGGGGCAATGGGGCAATGCATATAACATTTTAATTTCCTGCTTATTAGGCAGCACACAACCCCAACCCCCCCCCTCCCCTCCTCCTCCACCCTCCTCCTACAGCAACGCACACGCCCACGCCCACGCCCACTGCAAGCGACAATACACGCACACACACATACAAAGAGCTGCAGCGGCAATGATACGTGGCGTGTGTGTGTGTGTGTGCTTGTCATTTCGCCTTGGCGACTTCCCCTCTCAACTTTAGCCCTGTGGACCGCCCGCCCGTCCAACCCTTGCCATCTTCTAGCCATGCGCAGTTTTTCATTACACGCTGCTGTCCATTGCAGCGAAATTTTGGACGCGCCTGCTCCTGTGCCTTGGCCTGCGTCTGCTGCACATATAAATCACCAACACGCACAAGCACACACACACACACACACACACACACACACACACACACACACTCACTCAGCGAAAAAAAAAACCCAAAATGTGCTCAAATCAATGTTACCAGACCATTTGCAAGCGGAATTCCTTTTTGCTTTGCTTTGAACTGAACCGAACTGTGAACCGAACTGTGAACCGAACCAGTTGCTCCAAAGGCAGATGAACCTGTAGATCTGCGCTTATCCCTTTTGCCTTTTTACCTTTTAGATAGTTCAATTTTTACATAAAATATAATATAATTTTGCAGAAAGTTTTTCTCTCAGTGCACACATGCAGCCGCAAAGCAGCCCAACTGACCACAGCAGCTGGGAGCTGGAAGCGAGCGCATTGGAAATTTTGATAATTGAATTTACACGTGAATGATCACATCTTTAAGCCTTTACTCTGGTTTATTGCAGTGCCTAGCAGGCAGCAATGTTTGCCTTTGTCCTGGCCCCTCAGACCGAAATTGTGCTATTCGTGAATTACGCCAAAGGCGGAAGGCCAAAACCAAAGCCACGTAATTATGATCACAAATTGATTACGGAGCAGCTGTTGCTGCTGCTGCAGTTCCAAAATGAAACAATTGGGTCAAATAAGGGGGCTGGCAATAACTTAGCTGTATAGTTTACAAAGTGCAGGCAAAATTAAGCGAAACCGAATGCGAACACAGTATTAAAGTCGAGTGTGCCCAATTTAGATAAGCTCTGCACCCAAAACGGGATATCGATAACGATATTTATCGATAAGAAATTTTAGTTTCTGCGATCGAAGGTTATTATCTGTATTTGATCTAAGCCATTATTTCGCAATTAAGGTGCGTGGAATAAAAAGAGATGAGTTAATAAATTCCAAGTGGCTAATAGAAAGAGACGCAAGACCTAATTTGCGATCGCGTGCACGATGCAGAATGAGATGCCAATAGCGCTTTCTCTGTCTAGCTTAAGGCAACTGCTCTGCAGCAATCATATTAATTTGCCTAAAATGTAGTACAAATATCAACGGCAACGGCAATGGCAAAAAAAAGAAAACAAGGACAACCGCAACTTGTGATTGATGACACAATCAAAGAGGCAAGCAAAAGTCGAGCCACCTGCAGGAAGCACCAACATTTGCTTGTATGGTAGCATAAAGCTGCAGATGGCAAGGGGGAGGGCATGAATAAAACAGAGCGCACATGCGAGACATCTGGCAACCCAAATGCACTCAGCGCCAATGGCGGCTGTGCGAAAGACAGAGATAGCACAAGCCTTGCCAAATAGAAAATGGATTTCTATATTAATTTCGCTGACACGACGACGGCAAGGATGGGGCCGAAGAAGAAGAGGTAAACGCGAACGTTGACAACATCAAAAGCAAGGAAACGCTACTGACAGCGTGTTTGCAGTCTATCTCTGTATATATACCTACATACATACATATGTATGTTTCTCTATGCTTTTGTGTGTATGTATGTATGTGTGCAATGCGCTGCAGCGACAACGGCTCCAAAGCATGTCAGCCCAGCGTTGCCGGCTTTCGCTTTTTATGGCGGACACACCTATTTATAAAAGGGATTTGCAGCATTTGCGGCTAAAGCAAAAATAAAATAAATCCAAAAAAACAAGAAAAAGGAAATAACTAACGCCAACTTGGTCTTTGTTAGGTTTCCTTTTTTTTCTGTTCCGTATATACAAAATAAATGGACTACAGTGAAAGCTGCCTGAAACGAACACCGAAGAAAACAAAAAACAAACAAAAACAATTTTCCATATCTTATTTTACTTATGTACATCGATTTTGATTTAAAATAAAAATAAAAAAAAACGCATACAAGTTACCTTTCAGACATTTTATTTGCAAGCCCAATTTTGATGCAAACTATTTGCCGACAAGCGAGTTTTTACTGTAACATTATTGTCTAGTTTTTTTTCCGGGCTATGCAAATGCCTGTTGGCAAAATATTTGCGCAAAGGAAGCACTTGCATAATTTAGATATATATACATACATATATGTATATATATTAACATTTGAGTGCGAGGTTTAAATTGTCACAAAAATCAGAATCGGGTTCAGGATCAGGCACGTCTGGCCAGCTTGCGTTGATGGTAACGAGCGAGGGCTGCATCAAATACTTGGCCAACGGTGCGTTTAAGCCAAATGTAGCTGCGATCGACGGGCGTCCTGGCAACAACCGGCAGCACATCCTCCGACTCCGACTCCTTGGCCAAATCGCAGTCGTCGTCCTGCTCTTTGGTCTTCGGCGTGGACTCTGTTTTTGGCTCGGGCTGCTTGGCATCAGACATTTGTTGTGGCCGCGGCTTGTCCCTCGATTTGACACCATTTGCACTGACTGCTGGCGGTTCCTTCTGCTGCTCCTCCTTCTTCTTCTTCTTCTCCTCCTCCTCCTCGTCGTCGTCGCTGGAGTCGTCAATGCTAAAGTCTGAATCGGCATCTATATTGTTGGCCAGATGCGCCTTTGTGCTGCCAACGCCAGGCTTCGTTTCATCTGTAGCTGCAGCCGCCGCCTCTGGCTTCTCTTCTTCTTCCGCCGAGGAGCGACGCCTTCGGTAGCTGCGCTGTTTACTGGAGCCGGGCGCATCGCGCTTGATTGGCTTATAGGCCACATCCGATGCACTGGGCGCTGTCTTGGGCTTAAGCACCGGCTGTTGGGTGCCCAATTTCTGTTCGTACAAATGTCTGTAGAAGCCATCCAAATCGTTTTGTTTGGTCACATCGCCAATGGCTTCCAGGTATTCGTCACGCTTGTCCTGCTCTTGCAGTTGTCGTATGGACTCGAGCTTCTTGCGATACGCTGCCGTCACATATGTGTCCTTGTCCTTGTACATTTCGCCCTCTGCTTCGCGATCCTTTTGCACCTGACGCTCAACACGCAGCTCGTTCTCCAGCTTACGTCGCTCGGCATGCTCCATTAGGCGGCCAATATATTTGGCTTTGCGGGGCTCCAGCTTTTTGGTTTCTTTGGCCTCCTCACGTTTCGTGTCCATTTCGTCGTAGAGCTCGTCATACTGAAATATAGTTGGGTCCTCGGCCAAAGCCTTCTCCTGCATATTGCGCGCCACACGACGCTCCATCAGGCTGGGTCCACTGACCACGCCCGCTTTGCCGCTGAGGCGCATTTTTGGCGCACCTGCGTCCTGGTCGCTGACCGAGCTGTTGCTGCTCTCATCGAAAATGGAGGGCTTGGTTTGTTCTAATGGCTTTACGGGTTGCTTCTTCTGCTGGCCAGGTATGATGAGACCAAATCTGTTGAGTGTTTTTGGAATTAGCTTTAATATTTTCGTACATTATTGTAAAAACTTACTGTTTTGACATTTTGTTTGTGCTGCAGTGTTGGCAAACGGAAAAACATCATAGTTAGTGTTGTTTAATGCCAACCAGCCGTTGAATTATACCAAAGTAACTCTGCGCTGTTAGCAACCCTGCGTGTGCGCTCACCACTGACAGCTGCAGCTGTCAAATGCGGCAAGATGGACTTCCTCTTTTCCGATACGTTCGCGGTCGTGTAAATTTGTGTTGAAAAACCACAAAATTAAATCTTAGGTAATCTTCGTTAAATTTTACCTGATTTCTTGTTAGAAACACGGCAAATATTACAATAATATCGCTTGCTTAATATGCGCTATGGATTTTGTGCGTGTGCCTTGAAAATTTTGTGCAAAAAAAACTCGACATATATACTTTTTTTTTATTGTGTATGAAATGAAGTTGAATTGTTTTGACGGCATCAGCGCAACTGCGACGAGTTGCCCAATGAGCAACTTGCAAACAATTTCAGTGTATGCACGCATATGAAAACAATGCAAATCAAACGGCAATCCAATAATTTTTTTTTAATATATTTTTTTCTGTTTCTGTGAGGCAATGTTCAAAAGACCGCCGTTGCCGTCATGTTTGGCAGCAACAACTGAGTTGTTGTTGCTGTTGTTGTTATTGTGACTTACTGGGATGTGGTAGTGCAAAAAAGTAGGTTGTAAAACAAAAATGACAAATACTGTTTGGAGCACGAATATTGGACAAAACTGACGTTGTTGTTGTTTACATAGCCGGGCACACAGTTCTCAGTGCAACTCTGTGCACCCTGCTCTACTGTTGTCGTTGTGCTTGGTTTGAGGAGGGGGGTTAGGCATGTTGGCAGTAGCATATTTTCAAGGCGCCGCATTTGCACGTGTTTTTTTTTTGTTCAACAACATTTTTTTTTCTTGTTTGCTTGTGGAAAAGAAACTAATTTGTTTTTAATTGCAGCCATGGTGCGTATGAACGTATTGGCCGATGCCCTGAAGTGCATTAACAATGCAGAAAAGCGCGGCAAGCGTCAGGTGCTGTTGCGCCCCTGCTCCAAAGTGATCATCAAGTTTCTGACTGTGATGATGAAGCACGGCTATATCGGCGAATTCGAGATTGTTGACGATCATCGCTCTGGCAAGATCGTTGTCAACCTTACCGGACGTCTGAACAAATGCGGCGTCATCTCGCCACGCTTCGATGTGCCCATCAACGACATTGAGAAGTGGACCAACAATCTGCTGCCCTCTCGCCAATTTGGCTATGTCGTTTTGACCACATCCGGCGGCATTATGGATCACGAGGAGGCCAGGAGAAAACATCTCGGTGGCAAAATCCTTGGTTTCTTCTTCTAAATACTGGTCGCTACTGGAGCCGTAGGACAAGCCAACAACATCTAAAGCTCTATTTTGTGTGTGTGGGGAGTTGAAATATGTAAAAGTTGTTTTATTTCCCCGTCGCGATAATATCAAAAAAAAAAAAAATAAAAATAAACACGTTCATGTGAACAATAAATAACTCCAAACAACATCGTTCATTCAAGACAACCTGAATGATTCAACAAGACAACGCGAAATAAAATGATGAATACATAATTTTTAATAACAATCGTCTTATTTCCCTACAAATGTTAGCTTCAAGCGACGAAACTTGTAGATGTAAAGATGTTAATTTGATGAAAAAACAGGTCTTCGGTTAGGGAAATTCCAGTGCATAGTTATTCATGCAATTTTGAGGACCCAGCTTGAAATAAGAAATGCACGCCGGATCTAATAATTAACACGTATCTCGGCTAATCAGAACATATTTCTTCGTTCCCAGTCATATCAGATAATGTTGCTGCGTATCTGAACGTAAGAATTAATAATAATCAGGAACTGCAAATCGTTATCATTTAAATGCATGGCGAAAGCGTTGCCACCTGTGCAAAAGGAAAAGGAGTTGCCACCTGTGCAAAATAAAGGCTGCCTACAATTTTCGTCTATTTCTCGAATACGTTTTTGTCCCGATTCCACTCGCAACATTGATTGCATGACGAAACAAGCCCGTTTCCACCTCGAATAGGATAATAATAAAGTAATTAGGAACATAAACGAAATGCTGACAAGGTAAGTTGGAAATCAACATTAATGAGGTCATTTTATATAAGTATGGATAGACGTTTATTTAATTTTGAAACAGCGCCAATTGTGTTTTTAATGCATAATTGACAACATTTTTTTAAGCCAAGTTGGCAACTTTGCTAATTAATTGGCAATAGTAAAAGAAAAAAGTGTTGCACACTTTCAGGCAGATCAGTTATCGATAATCAACTCATCGAACTCAGCTTTGATTAAAAGTGGTTACGTTTTGAATGCGAAAAACAGGGACCTGAATGACTTGTCAATTTGTTTGTAATTAAAAATCGATTAAGCGCAAATTGAATAGACATACCAAAAACAACTATGCAGCGGCAACATTGCGTGTCGTCCAGAAATAGTTGGCCCACAATTGATGTACATACATTAATTAGCAGGGCTGGGGTCAAATGCCACCCCCTCCCCCTCCCAAGCACTCCTTAATCAATAATAGCCACGCCCTCATGCCAATCGGGGTTTAACATCTTGTCAGCGTGTGAGCATACCTGAGTACACGTGTGTACGTGTACAACTGTTCATATTTAATCAAAATGGTTTGCCAGATTAGGTCCTCAAAATGGCTGAATCAGACTGTGCACATACATACATGCATACATATGTACATATATACATATGTATGGCTTTTCCGCACGGCATTCTAATGGCGTCTATCGCGACATCGACTTTTGAACCTTATCAGTTCCTGACTATATATGTATGTATGTATGTATGTATTTGTATCAAAGCAAGCCATAAAACTAATAATAATTTATATTGCCCGACAAACCAGACAGCTCTATGTACATATGCATGTATGTGTGCATATACATATGTATTTGCGTGTATTTGATTTGATTTGCCATTGGAATGTCATTTCCCACAATGCATTTGCACTAACTGTCCATTTGATTTGTTTTCCTTTTCCCACCAGTAGACAAATGTCAAAGATGCACTTTGCAAAGGGCCCCCGCCCCCCCGAAATTTGTCTTTGACAGCAATAATGATAATTGTGTTGGCGTCCGCAGCATAACGGTTGTTGCTTTACGTTTTACAGCGCTATTCGCAAGTCTCGCAAAGATTGTTGAAATTGTCTGGAAATACAAACGCTGTGATTCAGCAAAGCAGCGACGCAGTCATTAAGATAATTGTTTTAACAAATAGTCGGATTATCATTAGGGAGCAACAAGATTATGATTTGCGACTTTGAGCTTATGCACCCACACGCATACTTCAAAGTGTACATGTATGTATGTATGTATATGTATACAAGCTAGGATTTCGCCTTCGAACTGAATACAAATGTACACGCAGCTATGTATATGCGTGTGTGTGTTTGTGTGTGTACGCATATGTTCAAATGTTCTTTAAACACACACACACACACAGGTAAGTAATTTGGCAACTTTTTGGAGCAGCTGTCGCGTTGTTGCCGCCGCACAAGCTCACCTAAATTATGTACATAAATATACATATGAATACACACAGATGTACATACAAACGTATGTATGTATGTATGTATAAAAAAGCAACACAGCCGGCGAACATTGGAAAGGGTTTCGGTTTCTGGTAGGTTCGAACGAGATAGCAGCTGGCTCAAAGCTTTGCCCGTAAGTGCGACCGTGTGTATGTGTGTCTATGTCTGTGTGTGTGTGTGTGTTGCAAAACGAGTTTGGCCAAAGAGACGGGGACGTAGACCTTGTCTTAAATGGCACAACGCGTGATGCGCTAGAATCACAACAACAACAACAACAGAAACAACAACGCAGTAACGAAGTCAAGCTGAGAAGCCTGCTGACGCATGCCTTGAAGCTGGATCCGAAGCGAAAGCTGACACCAAACGACAGAGTTGCCACTTTTTGTGAGCAGAAGAAAAAAAGGCTAGATTAAAGGAAAAAGTAGCTATAAAACAAGACATTGTAAACAAAAAAAAAAACTCCAGCTTAATATTAAAAAAAGTATTCTATTAATATATGTTATATTATATTAAATACTATATGCTTTCGGGCATCTTTGCTATAGCCAATTGGTGTATATATATGTACATATATTACGTATTTGGAGACAATGCTTCATTGGGTAAATAAATGTTGATAGTTAAGCTTTAAATAGCCGAATTTGACGGAAAACAGAACACACTTCGCAACACAGTTGATCAAAAATAATTTTAAGCTTAGATATGGCCAGCTCAATGGATAGATGAATTTTACTATTTGCACACTTTTTGTTCAGCTTAGCAAAAGCGGAAAACCCTACGAAGGAAACCAATTTCCGCTATCCTGAAAGTTGGCGGTAAACATGCGGAAAGTTGGCAACACTGCGCCGCGGTCACGTGGCCCGCAGGGGAATACGCAATAAGAAAAGGAAATCGAAACCGAAAACGGGATCTGCACTTGACAGTGTGGGCCAACAGGTTGATGCCGCCTCCAGCCGTGGCACGTACAACACGTGGAGCGTTACGTGAGGCAGCCGCATATAGATTGGGGGAGGGGGAAAAAAAAAAACACCGTTATCATAACCAAACGGCGTGCGGAGAAGTCGGCAAGA
Organism: Drosophila ezoana; assembly: GCA_035045725.1. Lineage (NCBI taxonomy): Eukaryota > Metazoa > Arthropoda > Insecta > Diptera > Drosophilidae > Drosophila > Drosophila ezoana. Next base: position 1,892,713 of record JAWNOU010000111.1, on the reverse strand, counting down.
TAAGCCAAAGTCGAACTGTTTGGCCGGCAACAGGCGGAGATAAAAATAAATACATGAATTGTTATGCGGCGAATAAAGTCCACGTGTTTGGTTACTACTTGATGCGGCTTTATTGTTGCAAGTAAACAGAACTTGTTGAAACTTTCTGCTTAAATTACATGCGTGTGTGTGTGTGTGCGGGGGGAGGGGGTACATTCATGCTGTAGGGCGACCTAGCGCTAGCTTTATAATATATGTATATGTATGTAGGTATGTATTATAATATTATATAGGTATGTGTATGTGTGTGTGTGTGTGTAAGCAGCCTCTGATTGGTTGCATGTGCGACGCAATTTGATTTTCTCCTCTTCCTCTTCCTTGACAACAGCCTGCGTTGGAGGGCGACGCACTGCACCAAAATTTGTATAGCCTGCATTGAGCTTAAGATGTGGTGGCAAAGTACTCCTTGGACTTGGTGGGATCGGCCACCATGGTCTTCTGGCCGGGCTTCCAGTTGGCGGGGCAGACCTCGCCAAATTTGTCAGTATACTGGAATGCCTGAACCAGACGTAGAGTCTCCTCAACGCTGCGGCCGACTGGCAGATCGTTGATGGTTATCTGGCGCAAATTCTGCTTGTCATCGATGATGAAGAGGCCGCGGAACGGTATGCCAGTGGCCTCGTCCAAAACGCCGTAATCGCGTGCCACCTTCATCGATTTGTCGGCCAACAACGGAATGTCCATGTTGCCCAGACCGCCCTGCTTGCGGGCGGTATTGATCCAGGCCAAATGGGTGAACTGGCTGTCGGTGGAGCAGCCAATCAGTTCGCAATTGATCTTACGGAACTCGGCAGCATGATCCGAGAACGCAATTATCTCGGTCGGGCAGACAAAGGTAAAGTCCAACGGATAGAAGAAGAGCACCAGATACTTGCCCTTGTAGTCGCTCAGCTTGATCTCCTTGAATTGTCCACCCACCACGGCGGTGCCGGAGAAATCTGGTGCGGCCTTCTGGATTTGGGGCATCTGACAAGGGTTAAACAAGAATCAGGCATTATTCTTATTAGCAGAGTGGTCAAATTCGGCCAAACTTGTTGCTTTATTAATTGAAATTGGTACATTTCTCAACTTTTTGTATTCTTTGTTATCCTTGAAAAAGTAATATTGTTCTTATTAGGAAGCTAAACCTGCTTTGAAAATTGCGTTTTTTCAATTGGCAATCGTTATTAGACGAATTTTCGAAAAGGGCGAAACCTGAACAAAATGGCGGCCATAAAAATTTCCAATCAGAGAGATGGGTGCAAAAAGCAAGATGCAAGAACTCAATGACTTGCAGACTCTCTCTTTCTCTCTCTTTTTGGCACTTTTCGTGCAATGGGTGATTTGTGGCAAATGGCACGAAATTGTAACAAATATTCAACGTTTGCAATTACAAATATGTGCCTAATGTGAAATTACTTTCAATTCGATGAAAATATACAAGAATGCCGGACAATTTAATAGCTGTTGCCGACGCCATGACGTTTTTGCGGCCGGCTAAAATTGCAAAAAAAAAAAAATCAACGGAAACGTCTATGTCTGCATGTATATGTGTGTGTGCGTTTGTACGTGCCAATAGAGCTATGTATGTATGTGTGCGTATGTCTTTATACATAGAAATTGTGCGCAAAACTTGTGAAATAATCTTCTTCACAACAACAACAAGAAGAAGAACAACAACGGCAACATCATATGTATAAGGCTTACGCTCAGCTGTAATTTTTCTTTGACTTTGTCAATTATCTGCGAAATGTACATAATTTGCAAATCTGTTGCTGTCTCTTGTTGCTAACTGCCGGATCGAACACAAACTTACTTTAATTTTTTTAATACGTTAAGGTATTTGCTGCTAGTTTAGTTAATTAAGCGCGTCGACGCAAACTTTTTTTTTTTTGTTTATTGCGCAAAAAACAACCGGGACGTCTGCTCGGTTCGACAATTTGATGTGAATTGTTAGTTTATTTGAAAAAGCACGCGATAACAGACCGTCAGCAGCGCTCGTTCAATCGAAATTGACTGGGAGCGAAGAGAGCGCAAAATATGTATGAGCTTGCCGGAATAAAAGATGGCGAGAACAGGGAGAGAGCCTAGAATACGTCAGAAACTCATGCCGACCCTCAACAGCAAAAGGGAGCAACAGGCGAGATGAGAACCATTTAAATTGCATTGTCGATAAATCGCAATTGTTTGTTCAATAATAATTTTGCAACTATTTTTTTTATTATAAGCTTTTTATCTTTATGCCTAAGGAAATGTGCAAAAATAAATCCATTTGCTAAAACACTAAATCTGCTATTATTGACGATATGGCAACGCTGCGTATTTTTGGCGGCACAGCTTGTACATGTTAATTTGATAAATAATTAAAATTGTGTGTGCTGACGAACAGTATTTATGGCCTGTAGTAAAAGATAGGAAATACGGATTTCAGCTACATATGTTCGTCCAAGCAAGCTGTCCGTTAGTGTTAGCTTTCACTGTATGTGCAACAGTTTGGGCTTCTGCCGGACATTGAACTTTTAGATATCTTTAAATTAACATAGCCTAAAATAACATTACGCTGAAGCCGCAGCTGACAGCTCCATAGAAGGAATTGTGAAATTCATGAAAGAAACGCAAATAGTGGGTAAAGTGATGCAATTGCTGATGTTACAGATGTAAATGTTAAATTTATGATTTCGACTAAGAAAGAATAACTCCACAGTTGTAATTTAGTTATTGATTTTATAATACAAACAGAAAAATACGAAATTTTGTACCACATTACAACTCTCACACACATTCATCGCCCGACCAACATTGAACGTTAACTTGGATAACATTTTGAAAATTATAAAATATATGTATGTATGTATGTATATACTACTTAATCTGGCGGCATCGGCGGGAGTTGTGGGATTGGTGAGGGTAATTTTAGGTGGTTTTGTCATCGGTGTTTAATCGCTGGCGCCTAGCTACCCAAATAATTGTAAACTGGTAAATCTCTGGAGCCGAATTAATTTTACACGCGTATTGGGTTAATTTCATCTGTTCAAATACGTTTTGACAATTAAATGATCAAAATTTTGTCACAACGCTTTAAATGTTGGTGATCGTGGTGGAGGGTGGAGGGTGAAGGGGGGGGGGGGTGTGGTTGGGTGGATTCTAGTGCTAGAGTTGCATCGTGTGTGTTAATTAGTGTAAGTGTATGTGTGTGCGTGTGTGTGTTCGTGTGTGCGTGGTGTCTTGCAACTAATTTATTAGACCTAATCACAGGAACCATCCAGCCAGCCGTCACGCCACCTCTCATTTACTTTGCTGCAATCGAACAGCGGTTTGCCAAGCTTGTCGTTTACTCGATTATGAAACTTGCACAGCCACAGCGCCAAATCCTTTTGTGAATTGACATTAATTGGGTTTACTTCAATGCTGCATGGTATAGAGAGAAGGAAGGAAGGTGTTAAGTGCAATGGCAACAATGATTCAAATAATGCGGTCACACTTACTCTGTGCGAAAGTCCTTGGCACAATACTCGCATGGATACAAACGTGAGAGCACCTCAAAAAATGTACGCATATCACGCTTCTCCGTGTCAGTGGGATTGTCGGAATAAAAGGCTGCCATGGTATGCAGCAGGCCCCAGGTAGATATGCCCAGGCGCACCTTATCCAATGGGCAATCTTCTCGGGGCGCTGCAATGCCTGCTGCGTTTACAGTAAGCTTCTCGCTGACCATATGCTTTTCCTGACATCAAATGCAAATAATAAATAAGAAATACGTTAACGTTAAAGCGGCAGCGATTTACCTTAGCTGCTTGCGTATTTGAAATGAGACGCTGTTGTTTCGACCATGACTTAAAATCATTGCAGGTGCGACAATTGCTATCTTGCTTGCTGTTTCGATGCGCGCTAAATTGTGTCCCATCAACCGGCGGTTCCGGTTCGGTTGGCTTTTGCTGAAATGATGATTTTGACATCCTAAAATCTGGATCTCGCAATATTCGCAGAACAGTTTTTTGTAGACGGCGTATAATCAATCGGGCGCCCTCTCGATTTGGAGCTACCTTACTTTGATAGCTGTGACGTCGTATGAATTCTTTCCACATGGGCAGTCAGCTGCTTTCCGTTAGCGCAAATTTGAGTCGTTTACTTAACAGCGCTGTTAACGCCAATTTGTGTCCTGTTAACGCAAATTTGAGGCGCTGTTAATGTACATCGCTGCAGGCCGCTGTTGTTTGCTGCCAACAGTCTGGCAACGCGCAATCTGCCACAAAAATTCCCTCGATTGGTTGTACGTTAATTCAAAATGCAGCAATTTCAAGTTGTTTCGTGTTTAACTAAGACGATTATTCGAAATTACACAATATAATTTTTTGATACTTTTTCCATTTCTCTATATGTCTCTGAGTGTGTGACAAACAACATTAAACGAAAAGCCATTATACATATATGTATACACGAACAAGCAATGTAGATTTACAGAAATATCATCAAACAAAAAAACACAACACAACAACAACTTTTGTCAAGGCACATTTATTAATACAATTATAAAATGTACATAAATTCATTTAGTAACAACTAAAGCATGTTAAGCAATGGTTAACACAAGTTAACAATCGGGCGGGCGGGTTAGCTTTTCGCTGCCGCGTCCAACGGCTTGCAACGGGATTAGATGCACACACACACACACACACGCACACATATTTCATATATGTATATATAAACAGTTAGGACAACTTGAATTTCAATTTACGTTTTACGATATACGATATACGTTTTACGATTTACGATTTAAGCATGCATAAATTATTAATTTATAACGAAAAAAAAAAAGAAAGACATAGAGAAGTGACATTTGGCTCAGGCATATTCTCTGAACATGGTGAACAGGCTGTAGAGAACACGGAGCGTCGACTTCAGATCCATGTTGACGATGTCCTCGGGGCGTGCCTTTGGCTTGGGCAGGCCGACATCCTGCATCAGATCGAAGGCGAACGCGACATTGTTGACCATCTGATCGAGATCCTGCGGCGTCAAATGGAACTCATGCAGCGGCACAAAAAAGCCGCCCAACAGGCCCATCAGCAGGCACAGATAGACGCCGTCACGGAAATCCGTGTTCAGATCGTTAATCTCAAAGTTCAGCTTGGCCAAATGCTTGTTGACGAACGTGATCAGGGATTTCTTGACGACGGCCAGCTTGTCGGGCGCACAATCGATTAGCGTATCGAAGGCGTCCTTCTCGCAACGCATGCCCAGATCATCGTATTCGGACGTGATTTGCTCCTGGAATTTTCTGCAAAGAATTTAACACATTTGAATACCCAGTACATTGCATGGAACGTGGGGTAGATGGATGCTTACTGCGCATTGAGTACGCCCGCATTCTTCTCGGCAATAACGACCGTAACAAAGACATTCTCCGGCAGACGAACTGGCGCCCGAAAATGACGAACCAGAGCAACCAATAAATGCAATATGGCCACAATGTTCTTCGAGTGGACGCTGGCCACCGACCATTTGGGTATCTTCTGATGGAAGCCAAGTGTCTGTCGCATAAAATGCATATACAAGAAATGGATTAGATCACAATAGTACATATCATCTGGGGGGCGGGGGTGGTGGGCAACTAGGGAGGCCCAACTGGCAACTCACATGGTTGACCGCCTTCAGCACAATGCTGAGCTTCTCGTGCTGACCCTGCTCCGATTGTGTCACCTCGGGCACGTCCAGCTTTTTGCCCGTTAGCTTCTCCCAGAGCTTATGCAGCACCTGGCCATCGTACATATCCTCCTCCAGCTGCTGGACAATGATGCGCTGCTCGGCGAGCTCATCGTTGATCCAATCGACGAGAATCTTTTGCAGCTTCAACATTTCCGGATCGTTGTTCGATTGCGGATCAATAACGGCGCGTTGTTCATGCTCACCTAACGGTTAAAAATAATGAATATCTAATGGTTATGTTCGTTTAAACCTGGTGATTCCAAATACTCACGCAGCGCATAATCCTCGGGCGGTATGTCAAACTGATTGGGCGAGCCGGGCGAGTCGATTGCATATTTGCCTTCTTCTTGGATTTTCTTAACTGCAACGGCACAAATGAAGAGTGAGCATGTGTGTGTGAGCGAGCAGGCAATAGCGCAATGTAAACAATAGAGATGGTGACGTCACAAATGCGACACGCAACAAGCACCCAAATTAGAGATGGGCCCGTGTGCACACGATACGAACGATCAAAACGAGACGTTAGCTTAAAAACAAGGCCAGCGCGAAAATTTTAAAAATCCTCACAATTTTCTTGTCATCATTACTACATTTAATTTTATTTATTATAATTACTTTTGTGCTATAATTCGTGTCACGCGTTACGAGAAAACACGAAACGCTCACCGTGGGCACTCAAATGAACACAAACACACACACAGTTCATGCACACATACACCTACATACATACAGCCCAAACCGATCAGTTTGTTTGTTTGTATGCGTCACAAATGTAAATGACGCAATGTTTTTTTTTAATAACATGGGCAGACACAATGGACATCTGTTGGCAGAAACGCTGCAGGAGCGGCTGCTCCTGCGATATTTCACTGCACAATTGAATGGAAAGATGTAAGCACGTATTTAACATAACACTGCAGTTGATGCTGGACCATATTTGGCCATATTGGAGCAGATTTCACTGCGCTAGCCCAATTTAGGGGGGGCGGGGCGGTGTAGGATCTAGCTCACCTTCTCGAGTGCCGCGTTTACGGCCAAGTGTACTGAATTTGTCCCAGAAGCTATCTTCCTTTTCGCCCTTCTTAATGGCTGTGGGCGTGTGCGGTGACTTGGGGCGATTTAATGTCGACATATCTGTGCGTGCACTGGCAAACAAAATAAAACGAATAAAACAAAACGCGAACACAGTGTTCGGGCAACTAGACACAATCGATTGTACTATCGATAGGCAATTTCGCTGTTACACAAACTATCGAATGCTTACAGTAATATATGTTAACGACATTGAGGGTCTTCCCACGTAAATATGATTTTGATAAGCTAAATTAATTGGAATTAATAAACTAACTATAAATATATATCTATATATATATGTAAAATTAGAAATCAAAATACGCCCGTTGCACTGGGCTGGCTTAGTGCGTGTACAAAAACTTTTGTATGTATTTGTTTTGTTCATAACTCGCTTACAATAATATATGTATATATTTATATATAATAACTAATCGTAGGCATTTCAGGAGATGAAGGAGGAGTGGGAGAGGGGGGGGGTGGTTTACAATGTAGATTAGAGTAAATTTTTTAAATAGAATTGGGCAGCTGGCAGGCACGAACCGCAACGAGTTGCAGGAGCACAAAAATGGGCGAGAAAACCTCGCTGTACTCGAGTCCCGTTTTGCCGGATAACTTGAGGCAGAGCAGATACTTGAAGATGGCGATAAGTACAAGGAAATAGGTGCTCCACATGAATCGATGCAGCGCCTTCCGTTTGTTATCCGAGTCCAGGTACATGCGTATGCCGACAATAACGCAAAAATACGCATTGCATATATCGATAAAGAACAATGGACTGAATATGCTAAACCAGTCGCACATTATCTCCGGCATTATGGTGTTGAATGTGCCCGAGATTTTAAAGACCAGCGTTATGGTGAAGACAAGCAGGCCGCAAAGATTAACCAATATCTCGAACTCGGTTAGCCCCAGCCAGCGCACCAGCTCCGATAATTTGAACATGTTTTTTTCAACTACTGCTTATTTTTCGCTTTCTTTGATTTCTCCTGCTGGGTTCGCTTTGTGCTGGCTTCAGTTGAGCCAAGCCCGGGCAGATTGGGCTGTGCCGGCAGCTTGGGCACAACGATATCGAATAGGCTCCGGTTGTAGATTTTGATATGGAGCGCAGAATTGTTGCGCTTCCGATGGGTTATATCCTCGTCATCACACAGTGGATGCAGCTCATCGATCAGCTGTATTGTGGATGTGTTTATCGCGTAGCTAAGCGCTCCGTCCGAGCTCTGGATGAGACGCAATGCCAAGTTGAGGCCACGTGTTATGGAATAGCCCATGCAATGCAAATAGATTTCCTTAGCGCCCGCGTTGAGCAGATCCTCGCATCGCTTCTGTTGTGCCTGCACAAGCGCATCATTCGTATTTAAGTGCAACATAATTATAATAATGTCAATAACTGGGCCCACCTTAAAGTCCGTCTTGCTGGTAATGTATATATTTCGCCTGTCGCTGGCAGCACGCGGCGGCAGCTTGCGCACGATGCGTTGGCTTTGTTGGCGGCGCTGCTGGTTGGTTTTGTTGGTTCTTGGCTTTGCCCCGAGTTCCGTTGGATTGCTGTCCATTATCGAGAGCAACAGCGTCGCGTATTTTCAATCACCCATTACACGCGAGCGTCTATTACTTTCATTTATTGGATTTCGACTTGCGTGTTTATTTGCAAACTCTAACGAAATGTTAAATGTTACACCCGATAACGATAGCGGATATCGATGAATGTGCGTGCACTGTGTTAAGGTTTTCTTATTTTGTTTTTTTTTTTTTTTTACGGTAGGTGGCGCTTGGGGTGGAGCATCTGGCAACCCGGCTCTAGCTGTCAGTTTTTGACATAAAGTCGATATTTTCAATATGTATTTTTTTTTGTTCATCTTGCACACTATCGTCGACTGGTTCGTGCTCGTAACAGCAAGAATCGCCCAGCAGTTGAAAAATTTTCCTTGTACTTTCCGTAACAACAAAGGTATGTTTTTGAAAAAAGCACTGCAAAAACAAACATCAAAACGCAACTAATACAAATTGTAAGCCAGTGGCACAAATATTGCATTTATGCAACAAAAAACGCACTTAAGTATTTGTCATAAGTTCGCACGCACACACACACACGAACACACACGCAATCACACATACACATTTTCAACGCCGCTGGCCGTAAAGGCTTTGGCAGCAGGCAAAGAAAAAATAAATTACATAACTCCTAATTAAATTTAACTGCAAATTTGTTGAGGTAAAGTTATATTTCGGCATAAGTAAGTTACGTATTAAGCAAACAATCGTAAGTTCTTAGCGTTAGTTACATAAGTTCGGAGTGTGCGCTGAAACGCAATTATTGCAACGTCCCTTGGCTCGATGCCTTCTCGTTAAGTATCCATTCGTATCTGTATTCTAACCACAAAGAATGTAGAAAAGCAAAAGCAAAAGTATAATGAGAATGAGAAAAAGAAGTAATAATTATAAAGAAACTCCTTGCACAGCGTTTTGATCCAAGTAACGTTTTGTATTCATGCGTTCAAGTTCATTTTTCCATGCAGGACGAACAAAATCCGCTCCCAACCGATTTCAGTTAAACAGTTACAAACAGCAGCAAAGCAAAGCAAAGAAAAGCAAGCACTAAATACATAAAACGCACGCGACCCACCGCACCACACCGCGCGTCCAACGAATCACACCAGCTGCGGCAGGCTGACGTAGGCTGAAAAAAAAAGGGTGGCAGCACCTTGCGGACAACCACAACAACAACAGCAAACATCAATAACATCTCAGCGGCAGTAGCAACAACAACAACAACAACAGCAGCAGCAGCAGCAGCAGCAGTACACACAACGGCGTTCGCTGGATAAAGCATACAAGTAAATTTTACAATTCTTATTCCAAATCAAAAATTCAAACGAAACCAAGTCAATTGCAATTGCATAAGATTATGAATTTCGGGTGCACATATTCGAATTGCCTTAATTCCCAAAGGAAATGTGGCCACATTGATTTATAAATGTTGGTTGCCGCCGGCCCTACCACACAGCTTTAAGCTCTTAAGCTGTGCGTGTGGTTCTTAGTGGTCCGCTTGCAATAAATCCAAACTGCACCCTTTAATTACAGACAAGGTCACGCATCCTTGTTGCTAAAATTATGATTGTTCGTTCATATTGTGCACAATCGTGCACTTATCCTGTCGCGACGACTCGACACTGATTTGGCAATTCTGCCAGTTCTGTTAACATAAGTTAACAGCTACAGAGAGAAGGCAATATATTGCCGTATGTGTAAGTATGTGTGGCTGCCTCCTACTAAATAACATGCATAATGCATAAGGCACCCAAATTGAAATGAACACATCTGGTCACACACAATCAGGCAGGCAAATTGTAAGAGAAACAATCAAAATGTATATATTTTACACGCATATGTTTTGAAATCTTTGACGACAGAGCAGCAGGCGTCGCCATATCGAAAACCGTATCAAGAAATATATATTGTATATTGTGTATAGGTATACCGTATACGAAACGTCCCAACTGCAATTGTTTGATTTAACGCGGCACAGTTTGAATTGCAGATCGTCAACAGCAGCCGCAGTCGCAGCCGTCGTCGCAGTCGCCACAGCAGCAGCAGCAGCAGCAGCAGCAGCGCGTGAGACTTGACTGGTGGCAGCCGTGAGAGGCGGGCAATATATACGACATGTCTGCGGCACGTTTACCATATTATCAACAGCAGCCGGCGGAGCAGCAACAACGCCGGCGCAGCGGCAGCCGCGGTCGCGGCGGCCAGCGCTGCGTTGGCTATCAGGAGCGCAATGGCAACGGCAACGGCAATGGCAGCCGTCGCAGTCGCAGTCGCTCCGCGGAGCGCCAGCGTCGACGTCACAGTCGCGATCACGGTGAGCGGCGTCACCAGCATCGCCATCATAGGGATTCGCGCGATCGTTCATGGGAGCGGGAACGGGAGCGGGAACGTGAACGTGAGCGGGAGCGGGAGCGGGACAAGGAACGCGAACGGGAACGTGATCGCGATCGCGACAGGGACTACTCCAGACGCAGCTATTATCAGCGAGATAGTCGCAGTCGTTCCCCAACGCCGCCGTCCACGGCACGTCGACAGCAGCCGCACGGCAACAACAACAACAGCAGCAGCAGCAACAAAGTCCACAGAGCCAATGTGAGTGTGGAGGATGTGGTGCGTGCTCAGGGATTGATGAATGGCAACAATGGATCGAACAAGGATAATGCAATGTCTGCCGTTGGCGCCTACTACAATCTGGACACGGACGAGCCGTTCGACAAGGAGCGCATACATCGCGAAATCGAGGAGAAACTGCGCGAAACACTGGCGCGCGAGGGCAAGGTTTATCCGCCGCCCAAGCCGGAGGCATCGCATCCAGTTTTCGCCAACGACGGCTCCTTCATGGAGCTCTTTAAGAAAATGCAGCAGGAACAACAGCGACCGCAGCAGGCGCAGTCGCAGCCGCTGCCGCCGCCGCCGCCGTTGCCAATGCAACCGCAATTGGATGCCGCAACAGCTGCTGCCACAGCGTCAGCCGTCGCAGCCGCTGCCGCCGCTGCTGCAGCGCTGAGAGAACAACAACAGCTGCTGGAGAATTGCGCAGCCGCGGCAGCGGCAGCGTCCACTCCATTTGGTCCGCTGCCAGCGATAGCTGCCGGGGCGGCCAGCACTCCGGCTGCACCCTATATAGCCGCTGCGGCGGCTGGCAAATCGGCGCCGCCGCCGCCGTTGGTCGGACGACGACGCGGTGGCAAAATCTTAAAAACGGGCGTCGTTGCCAAACTGAAGACGCCCAGCGAACGGGACGTGGATCCCAAGGATTTCTGGTCGCTCTACTTGGCCGAAGTGAATAAGTACAAGAGCAATGCCTGCGATACGGACAATGGCAAGCGGCCGCTGGTTAAATAGGACATACGGATAAGGATACACACACACAGCTACACTTTATACACACATACGCACACACTCACACATGCACACATGCAAGCACACACGCACAAGAAACGGAGAGATGAACTTGAACGCAGCAAGCAAAAACTTTACGCTTTACTTGGCGCCAGCTTTAGACTCTTGTCTCGCACACACACACACTCACTCACACTCACACACAGCTAGACATATATATATATATAGATATATGCATATATATACATTTAATCATATATCGAGATATAACCATATGGATTTACTTTTAAGCTAAGTGAACATCTTTTCGCATTCTCAACAAAAAAAAGAAAAACGAAAACAAATTGAGAGGGAGAGAGAGAGAGCTATTTAGTCTCAATATCTTTTAAGAATTTCAACTATTTTATGCCCATAATCAACTAGTTTATAGAGACATCAACATATATATATAATATAATTTCGGGGCAGATACGAAGCTGGGCGCAGAAAACACAACTGAAAATAAAAAAAATATATGAATTAATAAACGTAGCGTACGTGTTTAAGCATTAGTTTGTACAGATAATAACTACATTTAAATATCTTATATAGACTTAAAACTAAACTTAACTTATTCGTAATGCTAGAGAGTTTATTTTCTCTCTATGTGTGTGTGTGTGTGTGTGTGTGTGTGTGTGTTATGCATAGAAGATCGACATGCAACTAACGTTTTATCATACATTATATCTGTCTCTCTCTCTTTTTCTCTCTTCTTTCGTGTTGAACAAATTGGACTTTGAAACTTTGAAAATTGGGAATTGTTAACATTTATTTCCCTATATATTTCCCTATGTATGCACTTTATTTCCCTATGTATGCACTTTATTTCCCTATGTATGTACTTTATTTCCCTATATTTAACTTTAAGTTACTTTTTAAACTTTACTTTCATCCAATTCATATTATCTGTGTCTCGCCCTGGTTTATAATTCTTCTTGTTTTTGTTGCCTTTTGAGTTTTTTGATTTTGTTTTTAAACTAAAAGTCAATTTATATGCAATTTTTCATGTCGAAAAAAAACAGCGATAAAACATCTGACGACAAGATGTCCGCCTATAAAATGGAGACCGCACCGTTCGATCCACGTTTCCCGAACCAGAACGTGACCCGTTATTGTTACCAATCCTATTTGGACTTTCATCGCTGCCAAAAGAAGCGCGGCGAGAACTTTGCGCCGTGCAACTATTTCAAGAAGGTCTACAAGACGATGTGCCCCAATGCCTGGGTCGAGAAGTGGGATGATCAGCGCGAGAGCGGCACATTCCCTGGCCGCATCTAAGCCCACATCTATGTACATCCACACATCCTAGCATTCAATACAACAACAACAACAACAACAATAATAACAACAACAACAACAACAGCGACTAAATTATGCTAGTTAATAACGTTAAGGGCAGGCAAAAACCAATTAACAAATATAAACGAAAATTGTTACAACCAAAAAAAAAAAAAAAGACTTTAAACCTGGTCGGCCGTTTGTTTCTTCTTCTGTCCAACACACACACACACACACGAACGTTGAACAGTTATTTAACTATGCTCTTTGCTCTATAGAGAATACACAACAACAACAACAACAACAACAACAACAACAACAACAAGCAACACAGGCATCTGTATAACAAATGTGTATTAATCAATAAAACAAAACAAAAAGCAGAAAATTACGACAAAACGATAACGAGTATAATGGGAAATTAATAGTACTAGGTATTCCACTTCTTGCTCTTCGTCTTAATTGATCAACGTTATTATGAGATTCTGGAGATTGGTCGGTTCCTTGGGGCGTTGCTGCGATTCCTGCTCCAGGCGCACCTTGCCCTGGCTGCACTGCAAAGAGTTCGTTCAATTAACGCTGCGGATAAATGTGCCTGGTAACTTAAATGTTGAAAGTTGTGCGCTGTAGATGGCGCTTTAAGGGCAATTTAAAATGTGAATAGAAGCTGCAATTATATACCCTGTAGCTGGCCAGTGGAGGGGTATACTAATCTGCGATCTATACTATGTCATTGAAAAATAATTGTTCGATAATTCTCAAAATCGATATATATCGATGCTAGAGCGGGTCTTTTAAAGTGCTGCAGCCTTAACGAATATAGTTTCATGTATGCAAAACAAATAGTTCCCCGACAACTCGTAGATTATAGGGTAAACCCAATTCCCTGCATTTATACGAAAAAGTGGAAAACATAACCTCAAAATGCACCTAAATGAATGTCATACTCAAGTTCTAGCTAAATATAAACTGTTTGTCCTGACTGAAAAATCGCGAAAAACGTTTGTATGAAACTTTTTTGTTTACCATCCGATTGGCCTCAAACTCAATTTCAAAGTTCTTTGTTCAAACTCATTTGAGGGCTGTTTCACACTTTTCCATAAATCTATGCCTCCTTGGTGGAAATGGGGGTCAAAGATTTGGTGAATGTCGTTTCGCCTTCAAATTCATTTCCAAGGATCTACATAAGAAATCATTTGAGACATGTTTCACATATTTCGTAAAATCTAAACTACTTCGGTGGAAAGTGCATTTTGAAGATTTTGTTTGTCCGATTTGCATCAAACTTATTTTCAAGGCTCAGCGATTTGGGAAATTCCACTCGCAACAGCGGTAAAAGGGCGGAAAACTTTTATATGAAAGTAGTTTGTTTATCGTACGCTCAGTTTCAAAATCATTTTCAAAGCTTTCTGAGAACTTTGACGTGCCACGGGCAAGGCCGGGCAATATCCGCTAGTATAAGCCATATATATAGTTACCAAATTCGTGGCGGCCATCAGGTAGATGCCCGGCATGGCGACCTTCTGCTGCTGCTGCTGCTGCTGCTTGTTGGCCAACAAATGGGCCATGCTGATGGCGCCGTTGGGCGATTCGCGGCACTTGGCCAGAATTTCGGACTCAATTCTCTCGGAGTCCAGAGTTTCAACGATTTCGCACATTTCCCTTTTCAGCTGCGGAAGAGTTGGGCCCAACTGACAGCCAGGGCCCGGGCTTTGGCTATGACAAATAATTTTCGCAATTCGATATGTTTACCTTGAGAGAAACTTGAGAGAAGCTCGAAACTAAATCAAATAGCATTCTAAACAAAAAAAAACCATTTGTTTGGCTCGCATTATTTATTTTTCTTTACAATTTGTTATTATATATTCATTATAAACTTAGCCGAATACGTGTCAATATTTATTTTTAGCATTTTCTTAAAGTTTCTTTCTTATTGCTAATTGGATTAATATGAACTTTGCCTTCCCTTTAAATGCAGAGCCTTCCAGGTTTTCTACTCTGGCTGTAAATTCCGATTGGACATTGTTTTTGGCTATAAACTAAATAAACTTAAATATCGTACGGCCTTTTGAAATAGTTAAACTTGAAATTGAATTGTTTGTCCGTTGGGTTTTCTTTTTTTTTTGAAACAAACAATTTCCAAAATTAACAATTTACGGACGGCAGCAATTCGGTTTTTCTTCTTTTAGCTGGAAATTAGTCTGCGGCCTTGACATGCATTGTAAACCTAATGTCAAATGTAATCGGGCCTCGAATTGCTTCAACTTGAGTTTGTACTGCAGTTTGCACGTAACTTATGCTTAAACTTAGCTTTAACTTATGATAATTTCGCTTAAATCTTCGCTTCTTCTTCTTCTTTATCGATCCGGCTTGAAATGTGATAACATTTCGTAGATGCCTAATTCTCCATCAGATTTGGCGTCAAGATTTTGCTTTCCCTTAAAATTCGCACATAATTTATTGTACTTAATAGGTATGCATATATATAATATATATAACTATGGATTACTTGATCAAAATCGAAGGAAACATCAGTTGTTGTAATTAGTAAATGCTATTGACTTAACATATGCTATATATTGTATAAAGTTTGGTTTTTTTTTTGAAAAAATGTCTTGAAATTTCTTGAATAATGATATATATAGCATATATATATCTATGTGTATATATATCTATAATATAGGTGAATATATATATCTTTATTAGGTGTTTGTTAATTGTAATTAGTTCACGTCCAACTCGTATAATTATAACACAGATACAAAATCAGTAGTAAATCTTTTTGGTTTTGTGTGAAGCGTTGCGAGTATTTTTATTTTCTTGGTTCCAGTTTTTGGACTTCACACACGAGGAATACGCAAAACTTAGATACGTTTCATACATAGATATATTCTATGCATTTCCTATGCATACATACATATATATGCTCCGATTTGATGAGAAACAATGCTCTATTCCAACTGGCCCATCATCACGAACTCGATTTTCGATTTTCGATCTTCGATCTTCGATCACGAACTCGATTTGCTTACAACTCTATTATGCAACACTATTTGAACGGTACTGCTTTTGCGACTTAATCAACACTGCCTCTTTTTTTTTGTTTGACTTAATCAACACTGCTACATGTGCGTTTCCTAGACGAGTACAGCTCTACTTATCCTTTATATTTTTGATCGCTTTAGCGAGTCTAGAACAAAAGTTACTTATGTAATAATAATACCTAAAGATTGTGGTTGACTAGGCGTTAAAATGCTCTACAAGTGCGGGAATGCGCGGCAAAGTAAACGATTTTGTAGTGTTGAAAATCGTGCAAGAATTTTCACTTTCACGACTTCCATATCCAGCTGGAGAGTTAAAATCGCGTGGAAAGTAGAGAAATAGTAGAGAAATTCCAGCCTCAGTTCAGATTTATTTGAGTCGTGTTTCACCTTTTTCGGCAAATTCACGTCTGTTTGTGAGAAATTGCATTTAATTTTGCTCTAAAAAGTGATTTACTGCATTCGGAAAATGGGTGGAAACTTGGCACATGGAAATGTCTCAAAATCAATTAAAAGATAGCGAAAAATGTTATTTTCACGCTTGGAAAGGTGAAGTCAAGAACTTGGAGCCTATTTGGAAAGTTCCACTACGCGGATTAGAGTTAGGATTGAAGACGCGTGAATTAAAAGAAGACGTAGTAAAAGTTGACTTTTAGCTAGTTTAAGGCAACTGAAACTTCTCCAGATCGTTTACTTTCCCGCCCAACCCCCTTTTTTTTTTGCTCATATATATATTTTTTCCTTTTCTGCATATTTTTTTATTCTATCAAGCTTATTCCCAGGGATTTAGTTGAGATATTTTTGAAATATCAGCTTTACGCGTAACCGAAACCAAACAAATTTCATAAAATTTCTCTACCATATTCCGTATAATTATCAAGTTAAAGCTTGTTCTTTATCCTCTGACGAATCTTTCGTTTCTTTCGACGAATCTTCGGTTTATTTGACAAATCTTCTGCTTCTTCTGCAGAATCTTCCGCTTTTTTGACGTATCTTTCGTTTCTTCTGACGAATCTGCCGTTTCTTCTGACGAATCTTCCGTTTCTTCCGAAGAATCTTTCGTTTCTTTGATATATCTTTAGTTTTCTTGTTGCAGCTTCCGTTTTATTTGACGAATCTTTCGTTTTATTTAACGATTCTTCCGCTACTTTGACGAATCTTCCGTTTCTTCTGACGAATCATCTGTTTTTTCTGACGAATCTTCCGTTTCTTCTGACGAATCATCTGTTTCTTCTGACGAATCTTCCCTTTCTTCTGACGAATCTTCCCTTTCTTCTGACGAATCTTTCGTTTCTTTGACGAATCTTCCGTTTCTTTGACGAATCTTTCGTTTTATTTAATGAATCTTCCTTTTCTTCCATTTCTTTGATCTATGCCAATTTAATTTCTGGCCAGTTTGCAGCTTGTTTCGACTGCTTGCACCAATAGCTACATGCTCTTTCCTAATCCGTAAGTGGGTGTCCAGCTCTCTAGTCCTTAAATCGCCCCCGACCCATGTCCAGCTCTCTCTCTCCCTCTCTGCCCCCCTTACGGATATAGTTACATGTAGCTATTGCTTGTTTGTTATCCAATGTCGCGCACGATTTCAATCTTATCGCACAGCTCCGGATCGTGGATGGTTGTGAAGTGGGTGCGATCGCTGCGGAAGGTGTTCCGCTCGTTGGAGCTCGTCTTTATCGAGCGCTCCGACGGCGTCTCCGTGCCGCTCAACTGGATGCGCTTCTGCAGCGCCGAGACAAAGTTCTGCAAGTTCCAGACAAGAAGAAAATAAGTTAACAACGGGCATAACCGACTGCACAATACGCTTCTCACAGGGTGGGATACATTTAATCTAGTCAAAGGGAGTCTTCTTGCTTATTGGGTGACTCTCAAACTTTGACGGGATAATGAATGATAATCGGTAATAACCGACTGCACAATACTCTATTCACAGTCGAAGTAAGTCTTCTTGATTATTCGTATGGTGACTCTCAAACTATAGACCCCGAGCAGTTAGTCTCAAACTGCGACTGGATAATGAGTGGTACTCCGTACCAACCGCCTGCAAAATGCTCGAAAAGTGTCTTCTTTAATATTTGATTGGTGACTTTCAAACTGTAAATCCAGATCAGTGACTTTCAAACTGTGACTGGCTAGCGCAATGTTGATAAGCAACAACAGATTGCACAATACTCTATTTACTGGAGCCTCCTTGATTATTGGCTGTGTGACTCTCAAACTGTAGACGCAGCTCAATAACTTTAAAACAGTAACTAGACAATCTTTGATGATCGCTAGTAACCGACTGCCCCAACAAACACACAACTCATTTCTTTCAAAAGATTTCTTTTATTTATTCTACTCTCAGACTGTAGACACAGTGCAGTCACTTTCAAACTGTGACCTATTGAAATATTGATCGTAACCTTAATATCTGGAGAACGATATTAAGAGAAAATCAAAAGGATTCTAGGAATCTAGGATTCCCATCACCTAGTGGGCATGTTGAATCTCTGTGTCCATTGGGGCTCCGTCCAGACGGACGGATGGATGAACTAATATACCCGTTTTCGCCTGGCGAACAGAGCAGATTAGGCACGTCCACTCACCTGGGATATGATGTCGCCGCGCGCCGTGCGCACCTGATATAGATAGCGAAATTTACGCTGACGCGCCTCCTCGCGTGTCTCCCGGGTGCGCGACTGCGCCCGCCGCATGGGCACATGCGGATTGCCCGGCGCCGGGGGCTGGCCGTGCGGCAAGTGGGCGCCATGCGGATGCTGTTGATGGTGCCGCATATAGATGCGCTTGCGATGATCCACGCGCCAGGCGGTGATAAAGCACTGCACCATGATGCTGATCACAATGGTCACGGGCCAGGCGGTGATCAGCAGGCCGCCGTAGCAGGGCGGCGGCATCGGATGCGGCTTCATATTGAGTATCCAGTTAATTGTCTCCAAGCTGTGCATGAAAAAGTCAATTGCCCCAATCACCATGGCCGTGCCCACAATGCTGGTGGTCAGTATGGTCACGTATTTGACGCAGCAGAGCGTCAGCACCGAGCAGATGACGGCGCCGCCCACCACGGCCACATAGATCTCGCGATACTGAGGAAAACAGAGGCACGGATTAGACTTACCTTCATTGCAAGCAAATGTCAACAGTTTATAACACTGTGGCAACGCTTGGCCTACGATTAAGCTGTCAATCAAAAGCTGACTGCTATGCGCCACATTGTAAAAGGCTAACATGCAGATCTGGAGCTTAGATGAACATGATAAACATGAATGCAAATTAGCAAATTAGTTTACCGGAAGTAAACAAAGGCGAAATTAAGAATGTATACTCATTGTAAATATTTACAATGTGGATGATCAGTTGAACTGAATGTAAGTAAGAGTGCAAGAAAGCTTGTCAATTTATGCACATAGCAAGTATTTTTACAATTTTACAAATAGTTTGACAAACTATGCACATTGTAAATAATAAAATGTATCTGATAAGTTAACATAAGTACGTATTATTTACAATGTGGCTGATAAGTAAACAAGAGCATTTTGCATGTTCAGCTTGTGAAGAGCATGTTAAGTTATGCACATTCCTAATATTTACAATGTGGCTGATAACTTAACATGAACATTTTGCAATGTGCTTGTTAACTTTAAAACTTACTAAGTACGTGTTAAATGTACAATCAATATGAAAAAGTTGTCACCTACCCCAAACTCATTGTCCGGCATGGTGGCCACACAGACAGCCATCGCAGCGCCCGAAAGTAGGGCGCCGGCAAAGGCGCTGATTAGAACGGAGGCCACGGGATATGTGGAGCCGAGGACGGCGCCGAGGAGGCCGGCAACAATGGCCAGCGCCGAGTCGGCCGGCTTGCCCAGCCAGGTTATTTGAAAGTCCTGCAATATGAATATGCCATTCGCGCCCACCATCAGCCCGCTGAGAAAGCCGACCGCGCGCAGGCAGCGATAGCCCAGCAGGGCATAAACGATCCCAAACACCGCTATAATGGCCCACAGCAGCGCCGCCAGCGTATCGGGCGCGGTCGGTGCACATGTCTGGCTGCTCTCCAGGATGCCCTGCACAACGACAAAAGGGAAAATCAAAAACGATAAAAAAGTGCTATCTTCGGCAAGCCGAAGACTCAATACCCTTGCAGACCCAACCTTTTCATAATGCTTAGCCCGTATCTAAGAAGCGCAGGTTAAGATATCTTGCAAACAAAAAACTTTTTCATGCAAGAATCTACTTTTCGCCAGATCGTTCCTATGGCAGCTATATGATATAGTTGTCCGATGTTGATAAGATTTTGCATATATACTAGGGGCATGGTGAAACTAATATATGCCAAGTTTGGTCAAGATATCTCGATAAACAAAAAACTTTTTCATACAAGAACCTATTTTTCGACCGATCGTTCCTATGGCAGCTATATGATATAGTTGTCCGATATTGATAGGATTTTGCAAATACATGAGAAGCAAAGTAAAACTAATAAATACCGAGTTTGGTTAAGATATCTTCAAAAACAAAAAACTTTTTCATACAAGAACCTACTATGCGTTACACATTTCACGACAAAATTCTAATACTCTCGGCAAGGGTATAAAAATGGAATCCATATGGCAAACGGAAATGGTTAATTAAATGCATTCAACCATGCAGCATGCAGTTGGGTTCGAACCGGGTGGGTCGCGAGTTCCTTTATTTGGTTTTATGTGTCAGGTCCCTTAAACGATTTCCCATACAAAAAACCAATTTTTTTTAACAAAGGGCTAACTGTGGGGGAGACTTTCATGCTTGAATGATTGACTGATTGAAACACATCGAACCTGGACACAAATAATTCTTAAAACTAGCTTTTATTCGGTCTGGCGGGTTTTTAGCTTTTTAGCCAGCATCTATTTTGGATTCGTAGTCCTTTGTTCTCGACAATGAGAACTATGGGAAACTTAGATTATCTAAAACTGAGTAGCGACTTTTTCAATGCATTTAAAGTCTGGCTTTTTGAATTCTTTTCAATTAAAGGTTATCAAAATCTTATACCTTATTCATATATACATATATTATATTGCTATATCTCATATTCTTCAGCTCTGTTAAGCTTTTTTCACGATTACAAATCTTTCAGTTTATATTCGTGTATCTCAACATATATCCAACATAGTCCCATTATAATCTATGCATATACCATATTATATGGCTGCCATAGAAACGATCTTGCAAGATATGAAAACAAGGTTACGTGTAGGTATTGAAATATATATCACAAACAGCTGTTCTACATCTGCCTGAACACATAAAAACTAACTGTACTAACTTGCATTTATGGAGGTAAACTTCAACATAACCACACTTTTTGTCTTGTTGAGATTTGTCGCCTTAAGTCGTAATAAACATGTCCAGCATATAATTTGCATGCACACAGACACAGCGCTCAAGCACACACACACTCGCACACATGCATATATGTACATATGTGTTTGGCTGTAATTCGATCAAGGACGAGTTTTTTTTCGGGTGCAGCTGCACTCGTTGCCACTGACACAGTTGGCGCCACTTGCTTTTCCACTCATTGATGATGACTCAGTTACAGTTAGCTCGGCTGTTGACACACAAAACGCTCATTCACGCACACACACACACACGTACACACAGCGAGATGAAAGCAGAGCAAAAGGCATGCATATGTATGTATGTATTTGCATTCATAACCTCAAAAATGTGTCTGTGTACGCACCTTAATCAAAAAGGGCCAATCCAAATGTGAGATGCTTTTGGTATCATCGTGCTCCTGGCCATCATAGAACACATCATAGCTATCCAGCGAGTGCAAGGCGCTGCTTTCCGCTGCAGCTGCAACTGGAACTCCAACTGGAACTCCAGCTGGGACTGGAGCTGCTGCGGCTGCAGCGCTCGCATTTCCGGCTGCGCTCATTATTCCGGAGCTGAGCTGTGCCTAGTCCGAAATGGGTCTGCTGCCTGGTAACGGGCCGCGCCACATGGCCAGCCGAGTTTTGTGTGTCAGAATTGCAGCCAGCTTCAATTTGGGGCGGAGTTCTTTTCACGCATGTCCTGCTGGCAATCCTTCAGTAAATGAACTGAAAATCTGGACGCTCCGTTTTCAAATAACTTTTCTTTGTTTCAATTTCCTCTGTTTTTCCTTTGAAATGCATTCGCTTTTTTATTGTGTACACTTAGTTGGCTTTGTGAAGCTGGCGCTGGAGCTGGAGCTGGACAACACAATCGGGGCCAAGACGAATTAACTTGTGGTACAACAAAACAGCGACTCGCGCCGAACAGGGACAACCCCACGCCGAATGCTGTTGCCATTTGGCGGCCGTGGGTGCGAGCGGGATAGCAATAGCTGCCCCTTAGCAACCCTAAAAACGGAAAGCTCAAACAAAAGCTCAGGAGTTGTTCGGCGGCGAGCTTTTGCGTGTTAACGGTAACGGCGTAAGCTTCATGTTGACACCTTTGCAGGTACATATATGTAAATACGATGTAAGTGCAATCGATTATATACCCTGTAAACATCAAATCTAAAGGCAGCTTGGACGGACAGAGTCAGAAGTAAGGGGTTATTCCTAAAGTCTGGGAGCTGGCCCTGACGAAGGCAATTAGGCAATTACAAAAGTCAAGCTAAGTAGTTAAAATATTGCATATGTGTAGGGAGCAAAGTGAAGCATATAAATGCTGAGTTTGCTCAACTTATCCTGAAAAACAAAAAACTTTTCCATACAAGAACCTACTTTTCGACCGATCGTTCCTATGGCAGCTATATGATATAGTTGTCCGATTTTGATAGGATTTTGCATATATACTAGGGGCATGGTGAAACCAATAAATGCCAAATTTGGATAATCAAGATATCTCGATAAACAAAAAAGTTTTCCATACAAGAACCTATTTTTCGACCGATTGTTCCTATGGCAGCTATATGATATAGTTTTTTATATAGTTTTTCCTTGCTTTCGACATTTCCTAACAAATTTAAAACACCCTATAGAAAACAAAATCTGTATCAATTTGCAATTGCTGCCCGCAACCGAAACTCCCCAAGAACAACAAAAAAGAACATAGGGTATATACGCAAGGCGTTTTGATTAGATGTATATATAATATATGTATATGCGTTATTTATGTTATTTAATTTGTTGCTAAACATGGGATTACTTAGTGTTAGGCGCGAAAAACTTGGATGATAAACCCCCAACGGGATGTGATCCAGATAACATATTCTCTTTCTTGTTTTTGGAATGCGTTCAACGTCGATTGCATTTGGTTTTTGGAGTCGGGTCCATAATGTGCTCCAGATATACATAGATATATATTATTAATATGTATATATATAATTGTAAAATAGATAATAGATAAATAGGATAGATGTGGATATTTTCATTTAACAGATTTATGCAACGCGTAATATTTAACTTTTCGAATTGTCTTGCTACCAGTGTGTCCGCTTAAGGGGATCGTATGATGGCCTCGTAGGCGGCAAATATGATGTTGGCCACCTCAACGGAACGGGACTTCAGGCTGAGCGTCGCATCGGGATTGCCCGGCTGCAGCTTGAGCTCGAGCAGCACCCAAATGTTATTGGTCAGCTTGAGGGATTGATAGAGCATGTCCTGGCCCTCGACATTGCGCTTGGCAATTGTGAATATATTATTTGTGGTCATTTTGGAGGCGATGCCATCGGTGGTGCCAATGACGCCGCTCAAGCTATATTGCAGCTCATTGGCGGCGGGTATCTCCTTCCAGGTGTTGAGGAACACGCGCTTATCCAGCTGCCCATCCTCGGCGAAGAGCACATTGCCATGCACCAAGCAGGCAAAATAGAAGATATCAATGTTATTCTTGACGGCCACCTGCAGATTGTTGAGCGGCTCCATGCGCTGAATTGGTCCGCTCGTGCCCAGCGCCAGGCTGATTTCGGTGCTCTGATTTGGCGGCAATGGTGGCGCCTGCAGAGGTGAGCCGGGCACCAGGCCGAAGCTATTCTTGTTCAGCTGTATGGCGAAATTGGTCATCGGCTGCATGGCCTTGTTGGTAAGGGTCATGTCCATGTGGATTTCGCCGTTACGGCGCGAGAATGTGCCCTGGATCTCGAGACCTTTGCCCTTCTCTGCCGGCAGCCAGGTGACCTTTGGTATTTGCACGCCCACGGAGAGCGAGGTGCCCGCCAGGCCAAAGATGTCGCCCAGCAGACTTGTGGCATTGCCGTGCGGTGCAGCATCTGTCGCCGCTGGCGGACCGCCCAGCAATATGTCCAGGCCGCCGCCAAGCAGATCTACATTGCTGGTGGTGGCGGCCGGTGCAGCGGGCATATTGGGTGCATTGATGTCCATCGAGAGAAGATCACCAATTAGTGACTCTTGATTGGGTATGACTGTCGCTTCGGAGCCGGCGCCTGTCTCGGATTGCTCGGCTCCGGAGCTGCCAGCGCCGGCGGCACGATTTGGCAAAGATTTGCGTACGCCGGCGCCGCGTCCCTCGACAAAGGCCGTGGGCGGCTTATGGTAGACGCTGGCCAGCGAGCTGATGTGACAGATGAGCTCGTCCAAGAGCGTTGGCTCAAGCAGATCCGTTTCCTCCGATATGAGCGGCTTGTCGGCTAGCACCACCTCCTTGGCGGCAGCCGGATCGGTTGAGAGCAGGCGCCAATAGATGAAGCCGCGATCGCGCAAATCCGGATTATCCGAATCCTGGGTGGCCAGCGAGAGAACATGCTGCACCAGCTCCTGTGTGTCCGACGGCCGCTTAAGGAAGAGTTTCACCACAGCGGTCAATAGCTGCAACTGCACTTGGGCATTCTCATCCTGGAAGCCCTCCAGGAAGCTGTCGAGCAGCTCGTCGGCATTGTCAATGCGCTCCGCGTACTCGCCAATGATCCAGACCATCGAGGCACGCGCCTCCGGCTCATCGAGCGTGTCCAGATTCTCGCACAATGTGCTGATGATGCTCTCATACTTGTTGGGATACTTGCGAAAGATGTCCTTGATGACAACAATTGCCTCCTGAACAACATAGTTGACCTTCGTCTGGATGAGATCCAACAGCGTGGAGACACAACGCTCCGCCGATGGCTCCACTTTGATGGCGCAACGTCCGATCGCGCGCACAGCCTTGCGCACAAAATCCACATCCACCTCGGTTGCGTATTCCTTCAGCTCGCTGAGGACCTGGGCAATGTTGCTCTGATTGGCCAGACGTATCATAATGTCCAGCTTCTCGAGCTTCACATAGATGGGATCATTGTATTTGACAAAGAACACCTTCATCTCGTGCTTGAGTATGTCCGGACGCTTTTGGACAATCAAATTGATGTTGCGCAATGCCACATACTGCACCTCCGGCTCCGAGGAGAGCAGCGTGACCAGCGGCGGCGCCAGCTTCTTGGTGAGCGTGGCGCAAAAATCGCTATCGCTGGACAGCATCTCGAGCAGCTTCATCAGCACCTTGACGGCGCTCAGAACGACAGCGGCATTGGCATGGGCCAGACGCGGTGTGATGCGTTCGCAAATGGACTGCGCCTCGCGCTCATCCTTGGGACTATAGTTGGCCAGGGAGTCCAGTATGAAGACCTGGCCCCATTCGGTGCACTCGTTGAGCGCCGTCAGCAGCTTGTTGATCGTCACCGAGTTCATCTCGACCAGCGGCTGGCCCGATTGACTGGCCTCGTTGATTTCGCTGAGCGCGGCAACGGCATTGGCCACCACCATGGGATTCGAGTCGGACAGCAGATCCTTTAGCTGATCGAGAAAGCCCTGATCCTCGACCATTGTCGCCGATATATCGTACAGCTTGGCCACACAAACGGCGGCCGTTTTGCGCACATACGGATCCTCATCCTTGAGGCACTTGCGCAACGGTTCGCACAGATATTCGGTAATCTTGTCCACGCGTATGCAGCCCATGGTGCGCACAGCCAGGGCACGTATCAGGGGGTTGGAGTCCTCGCAGTCTTTGACAAACGTATTCACCGCCATGATGGCCATGTCCGGCTGCGATTTGGCATAGTTCATCAGATACAAATAGACTAGCTTCTTCAGCTCCAGATTGTCCGTCTGCATGCAGTTGACCACGTCCGGAAATAGAGCGGAGACATCTTTGCCAACGGTCATGCTGGCAATTACCTTCTTCACCGCCTCCTTTTTCTTCTCCTTCTTGTCATTGTTTAGCTCCGATTTCAGCTCGAATATTTCGCCCTTTTTGGTTGTCGTAAAATACTTGGAATCGGTCATCTTGCAGTTCTTCTTCTCGCACCGGAACTCTCTGGAACTTGGGGAGGGGGGGAGAAAAAAAAAGCAAGGTTAATGATTAATGATGTAAACAGGAAGCAGAGTTCCTCGATATGCAAAAGATTTCTCTTTGGAATATATGTATGTGCACATATTTTGTATGCCGACTTGGAATACCCTCGTCAAATAGACGAGGCCCCGTCAATCCTGGTCAAGGATCTGCCCCTGAATACTCCACACATGCATAACTCAAATTAAAGCTATTGATTTGGGGTATTATATATGAGAGCTTCCTATGCAGGGGCGTAGCATATGCACACACACACACACACACAATAGTTTACTCATATGACGGCTTGAACCACGTCTCACACTTTGATGAATGTCAATTTTACCGCTAAAGCGGCAGACAATTAACTTTTGCACATATTTAGCGATTGTTTGCGCACACTCTGTTTATGCGTTCGGTTCGTTTGAATTGTTGCAATCCTTTTTAATTACCTTAAAATGAGCTTTTCACGGAATTTTGTTTGCTATTTTTCTGCTCTTTTCGCTGCTGCTTCTTGCGTGTGGGCTTGTTCTCGATGGTGTGCGTGCGTGTGTGTGTGTGTGTGAGGGAGGGAGCAGTGTTGCTTAGCGCCATATCGATAGCTAAACTCATCGTCGATTATTATTCAAATGTGTGTTGCGGAATTTCCAACACGGAGGAAAATGCAAAAAACAAAAAAATGCACTCAACTGCATATGAAAGAGAAATTATGTACAGATGGAAAGCCGCAATGAAAAGAAGAAAAACAACAATTTGTTGTTTGAAATGGTTTTCGTGTCATTGCGTAACACACGAATTGAAACGGTCTAGTTGCAGCCAATATTAAATGTTACATACTTTTATAATACAACTATTTAATTTGTTAGCTACAAATTGACAAGCCTGCAGCTAGATATGTATGTATTGCCCATCATAATTATGAACACAAGTGTGTGCAGCTAGATTTAATAAACATATATCAACTTATTTCCGTTGACTGAGTTTTGTGCGCAGGTGCGCAAACACGGACGGCAACAACACACCTGGTTGGTGTCTTCCGTCTGTGCGAAAAACCGAAAAAGAAGTTTTCGTGTAACAATAAGAAAACCACAAAGGAAATCAAAACAATGCATCAAAACTGCTGCCAATACGAATACCCAATGCGCTACAGGCAGCAAAAATCGCAGCAGACCCAGCGAAATGATGCAAATTCGCATAAAGTGAAAATCAGGTGAAATTTGGCGTGAATTGGGCGTGAATTCAAACGTTGTGAAGTCGTTTTCAAAGCGAGAGTTATTAAAACCCAGAAAAATGATACAAACTCGAAGCTCAAATTGAAATTGAAACTGAAATTGGCCGTGAATTGGGCGTGATTAGGCGTGCATCGGGCGTGAATTCAAACGTTGTGAATCGCATGACGTGAAGCCAATCCTTGGCAGAGTTATCAAAGCAAGAGTTATTAAAACCTTGAAAAATAATACAAGCTCGCAGCTCAAGTAAAGTGAAAATAGTTGTGAAATTGGCCGTGAATTGAGCGTGAATTGGCGGTGAATTGCAGGTGAATTCAATCGTGAATGGGCCGTGAATTGAGCGTGGTGAAGCCAATCCTCGGCAGATCTAGCTATAAGGTAGGGTATACGTAAAACCCATCAAATTAGGCACGAGCCCAACAAATATATGTATACAAAGGCGAAACAAGTGAAAACACCCACAATCCACAATATGATGGCTATGATGATGATGATGATTGTAAAAAGTATCTGTATCGACAATGCGATCGCCCAACATAAATTGGCGGTTCGGATCGGCGCGTGCGCTTGAGACTTGGTCTTTTGGGTCTCGGCACGGAAGCGAAACCGAGCGCATTCCACGCCACATTCCAGCCTGGCGGGGGCCGGGTTGGCCCGGGTGTCTTGCTCATGATCGTGTTATAAAATAATTTGGCTGCACTGTGCCAGCAATCATTCCACATCGAGCCACTTGAGCGAACGCATCGCCAGCTCTTCCTCAGCCTCATCACAAGCAAAATGGATAATCGTCGTGTGGTAAGGGCGGGATTGGATATCGGATACATCGGATATACATATATATATACTATTCTTCTTAATCTCTCTTCGTGCAGCTGCTGAAGCTTTCGTTCTTGGCCGTTCTGGTGCTGCTTTTTGTTTGTGTGCAGGAGACAAGCGCCGGGTATGCCCTATAAATCGATCATCTTATTGGACTATAAGTTTCTCTTCTCTTTCCAGCAGTCAGCAGAAGAAGAAGAAGATTGTCATCCATGTGCCAGTGCATAAGAAGATCGAGAAACATGTGCACACGATTATAAAGCATGTGCATCATCATCACAAGCCGATTGTCCTAAAGGAGGAGAAGAAAATAATACACGAAGAGCATCGTCCGATACAAATCCATCAGACCAAGGAGCATATACATCATCACGAGAAGCACGATCATGCCCATCATGATCATCACGAGCATCACGAGCATCATCATCCCATCGAACAGGTGCCCATCGAGCAGGAGGAGGAGGAGCACATCCATCATCATCACAACTATGAGCATAAAGATGGCTTCATTGGCAGCGACACGGATGCCAGCAGCAGCAGCATCGGCAGCAGCAGCAGCATCGGGAGCAGCGAGGAGCGCTGACGCTGAGTGCGGGCGGAGTGAACCACAGAGGAGGGGCGACGTAGACTGAAGATTAGCTAAAGGGAGAAGCACACAAAACGTGGCTCGAAATGTACTGTGGGTGATTTGTACTTTGTGATGTAATACTTAGTTGTAGGCTTCTTTATTTTTTTTGTTAATTTTTTTGATTATATATAGTAAAATTAGCTTAAGTATCGGGGTATTGTGAAAATAAACTGGTAAAAACAAAGGTATCTCGGCTGCATTCAAATACGCGCCAAGCGTTCGATTTTTCAGCCACACTTTACAGCACTGGAGCGTTCGATAACACGATACGACAACGTTTCGATAACTCGACATAGCGACGGCCGAGCGAAGACAAGGCAAAATAAAAGAAAAAGCATATGAAACGAGGGAGCATAGGGAGTGAGTGTTACTTTGCAAAAGGAAAACGAAACAGAAAAAAAAAAAACGAAGAAAAGAGAAAAAAGCAGAACAAATATCGCAATAAAGAAAAGTTCAAATTTTTAAGCTAAAACCATGCTCGAGATGTTCGAATAACAACAACAATGACAACGCTCGCATCGAAGAGTCAACTGAAAAACCAACACGTTCCAACTGCTACCGCGGCGCAACTGCATCCACGAAGGCAACAGCAGCAGCGGGAGCAGCAGCGGGAGCAGCAGCAGGAGCAGCAGCAGGAGCAGCGGGAGCAACTGAAACCAAATCGATGTGAACTAAAATCATATTCGTAATCTTGATTTCGAAGTGCAAGTGCAACAAATCGCCAAAATATCTAGTTTTAAATCTCGCCTCACCTCGCCTCGCCTCGACTTCGAGCTATTTATTTTGCCCAAAACTCAGCCTCCCGTTGTGCCAATTCATCTACACACACACACAAACACACACACTGACACCCACATCGATGGGCACCTGCCTACACATTCGCCCGCCCCTCCCCGCTGCCGTCGCCGCCCGTTTGAAAGTGAGCGATTGCTCTCGAATTTCAACTCCGTTCGCTGGCTTTGAGCTTTAAGCACTCCCAATTGGAGGGTCAGCGATAACGATAACGACAACGATAGCGATAACGATAACTGAGAAAAAAACGTTGATAAGACGGCGATCCTTTAACCGATCCGATAATAGCAATGCAGTATAGGCCAACATGGGTTCACAGACCTTGGAGATACTGCGCCAGGGCGTGTGGGCCTCACTGACCGGCGGCTATTTTTATGATCCGCATCAGGGTGTCTTTTGCAATGTTGTGCATCTGTATCTCTGGCTCTACCTGCTCTGTTCGCCCTTTGTCGCCTACTTGGTGAGTCCAATCAGCTCATCCAATCTCAGTTCATTTGATCATATCTTTTTGCTCTTCTCCAACTCGCAGTACTTTCCAAGCACATGGCTGACCTGGTGCCTGTATTGTGTGCTAACCAGCGGCACCATATTGCTGGTGAAGCTAATCAATTTGGCGCTGCATCGGCTGTACGATCGGGCGCAGACGATGTCCGAGGTGAATCTAAAGAGTCAGTTCTTTAAAGTCACCAAGGAATCGGATCAGCGCGATGCCGACGAAGAGAACGGCATCGAGATGAAAGTGATGCGCGCCATCGGCGGCAACGGCTCCCATCTGTCCGTCGAGCAGGCCATCAACGAGGCAAGCGAGGAGAACAGCATCATGTCCATTGACAATGTGAACAGCATTATTGGTAAGCGCCTCCAGCAAACATGTCCACACACACACATTCACACCTTCACTTTGCACAGATCTCAAAGTCGATGTGCATCGCAAGAATAGCTCGGAATCGTTTGAGCTTATGTTCTATGCGCCGTCGATGCTCTCCGCTGGCAGCCAACAAGATCAGCAATCGATCGCTGGCTCCGCAAGCGTTACCAAATCCATACGTTCCACCATCGCTGCCGCTGCACAGAATAATCTATCCGCCAACGAGCTATTCACCAAGTATCTGGCTGTCTATCCGGAAATGGTTGAGGTCGTTGCGCCACCCGCTGACGGCGGAGCCACCACCAGCATTGCAGCGGACACCAGCCGTTCCACACCCAACTCAACGGCAGCAGGAGCAGGAGCGGCAGCAACTGGAAGCACGACGGGCACAGCCACCGTCAGCACGGGGCGCACGGGTCATTTGTCGCGCAAATGCTCGGAGGTATTCAGTCGACGACATCGACGTCGGCTCGAGCGCCAGAGCAGCCTCGACGCTGGTGCCGCCGAGCCCACATTTAGCGCCAAGCTGATGCGCAATCAATCGGATACGATTGCCACGACGACAACAACAACAGCAACAACATCGGCGGCGGCGGCGCCCAGTTTTTTGCACACGAAGGCGACGCGACCGGGTGCCAATCAGCGACAGCATTTCATGGCCAACAGCGCACAGGCGGGCACAGCTCAAGCTCCGGCTCCGGCTGCAGCTGGCAGCGATACGTCCGTGATGGTTGTGGCCCAGCCAAATAGTACACGTTCCTCGCGCCTGCAGCGACATCGCAGCTCGGAAACGCATGACGAGCGCCTGAAGCACCAGAGCCGCGCCGGCCTGTTCCAGTCGCTGCAGCAGCAGCAGCAGCAGCAACATTCGCATCTCCAGCATCATCATCTGCAGCAGCAACAGCTGCAGCAGCAGCAGCAGCATGGCCAGCATCAGAATGCCAGCAGCATCGGCAGCGGTGTCAACGATGTGGAGGACATGGAGCTGGGACTGGGTCTGGGATTGGGACTGGGTCTCGGTCGCGGCGCTGCCAATGATGCGTGCAATCGTGCGCTCCAGTCCTGGATATTAGGTGAGAGCTGTTTCTTTTGCTTGCGTATAAATGAATGATTGACAGATCGATTGATTGACTGACTGACTGATCGAAATATACGACTGACTGACTGATTAACTGGTCACATTTTATTTGGCTGATTGATAACTAACTGATTGACTGACAGACTGAATGATTGATTGATTGTGCAACTTTAATGACCAACTATATGTATAACTGGTTGACTGGTAAATATATTAAATACTATTTGGCTGATTGAGTTTTGCAAATAACTGCTTGACTAATTGATTGAATGAATGAATGACTGATTGTGTAATTGATTGACTGACTGTTTGCAGGATTGACTGATTAATATATAAAATTGACTGATCAATTGACCGACTGATTGATATATAAGACTGAATGACTGGTTTAACTAACTGATTGAGTGACTGACAGACTGATGGATATATTAAAGTGAATGATTGACTGTGTAAATTGATTGACAAACTAATTAATGTTTATATAAAACTCACGGCTTGATTGCCTGGTTAATATATAAAATTGACTGACTGATTGATAGATCAAATTGAATGATTGATTGACTAATTTATGTATGCAAGTGACTGATTGATTGATTGACTGACAGCGTTGGTTATATAAAATAATCAAATTTATATATAAACTGATTGATGGACTGACTGATTAATATATAAAGCTTACAGATTTATTGAATGACTGATTGACTGATTTAATCAATGTATATAGAAAACTGATTGATGGACTGATTGACTGTCAGATTTATGATCAAGACACAGCACAAAATGTCAAAGTTCTTTAGATGAACTTCCTTTTGTTTTTCTAGAAAATTCCAAAAATTTACCAACTCGCAGAGGTAGAGTATTTAAATGTGCTACATCACGGGCGAAAACTTTTGAATTTTATTTTATTTCATTTTTTTATAATTATTATTTATAATAATTATAATTATTTGTGCTCTAAAACCGAACATAAAAAAAACCAACAGGTGGTTCGACTCAGGGCCATTAAATTCAGCTATGCATACACAAAGGCACACACACACACACACACACATACACACACACACACGCGAGGGCACGCCCACCTGCCAAGCCGCCCACTTGAGGCGTTCATCTATCTATGGAAAATGAGATCTGGTTTAACTTCGAGTACGATTTTAACTTTTGCCACGGCTCAAATATGGCAAAAGAAGGCCAAAGGTCAAGGATGATGAGGGGCGGAGAGGGGGGGGGGGTCAAATGTTGAAATTATTCAGAAGCCAAATGCCAAGCCTGGAGCTCTTGTAGTTACCCAGATGGCGAAACTCCCACAAACGGACAGGCAGGCGGACACGACTCAACCCTGCCACATTTTGGGCACTTTGTGGGCCTGGGAGCTGACTCCTTCATGTACTCCTCCATTTGCTAATGTGCCTTTGCCTTTGTCGCTTGCAGATTCGTCGTCGGATGTGTACCTGGAGGATGATAGCTATACCAAATCCGATTTGGGCATTGAGCAGCAGCCGCATTCGGCGCAGTCATTTCGTGCCCAGCATCATCATCATCATCATCACCATCATCATCATCATCATCAGCTGCATCACAATCAACTGCTGCACCATTGTCCGATTGTCCGCAAGGATCCCAACAGCACAATGTCTGCCCTGCAGCTGTGCGCCTCCAGCAGCAGCTCGTGCACGGGTCGGGCCGACTCCAACCAGGTGCTGGCCGAGATCAGCGGCGGCGCAGGCAATGCCAGCGGCGGCAGCACTGCCGGAGGCGGGCGCAACGGCAGCACGTCCGCAATGAAGCGGAGACGACATTCCAACGCAACCAGCTATCACAAGCAGAACAGCAGCAGCAGCGCACAGGGCGTCGGCTCCAAGTCGACGCTTTTGTCCTCCTCCTCCTCCTCCGGCGGCAATCAAAACGGCGGCGGCGGGGGCAACGGTGTGCGTCGCATTAAGAGCGCGGCACTGGAGGTGCTTTGTCCGCAGCCGTCCGTCTCGAATCTGAGCCCGCATCCGAACAGCGTGGAAGCCATCAGTGGGCAGCAGCAGCTGCGGAATCCGCTGCCGCCGCCGAGCAAGAGCCTCGTGCGCAATCAGCTGCTCAATTTGTATCCGCCGCGTCTGGTCGATCAGCAATATGCCGAGAGCAGCAGCGGCGGAGGAGGAGGAGGAGGGGGCGGCGGCGGTGGGAGCAACTGCAGCAGCGTCATATTTGGCAGCGCCTCGGCCTGCGGCTCAACGCAAGCGCTCATCGAGCCGCCCGTCTATCCCATTGTGGAGCATTTGGATGAGAAGACAAGCGACGAGTCGCCGGGCGCACGGGCGCCGCACAATGAAACGGACCAGATGAATGGCAGACACGATATCGTCATCGACCACGACGACGATGAGCTGGACGATGTGCCGCTGAGGCGGCGCACACGCGCCCTCGGCTGTAGTCAGACGCATCGCAGCGCCGAGTCGGATGTGGGCGGCATTTTGGCCGATGGCGATAACGATGACGATGACGATGTCTTCAAGGATTTCGATGACAATCTCGAGCACATACTCAGCGAACTGCAGCAGACGCACAGTCAGCTGGACGATGTGCTCAAGAAATGCGAACTCTATGCGGCCGGCACGGCCGGAACGACGGCTGGAACGGTCGCGGCTCCAACTGGAGCCGCTGCATCCGATGACGAGGAGACGGACAACAATACGGGCTCACGCTCACCCCTGCTCAGCAATCGGCAGCAGCAGAGCGCGCGCGAACAGGCCGCCGAGCAGGCTATGCGTCAGGAGCTAATTCTGCCCGCGCTCCAACAGCAGATCCAACCCACGACGATGATGACGGCGACGTCTGCGCCGAGTCGCGGCCAGCTGATACGCAGCGAGGCCGATTCGGGCTGTCCGTCCAGCGACTGTGAGCAGGTGAGCGCCAGCTCCAAGGATCAGCTGCTCGCCGGCATGGAGCCGGGCCAAACCCAAACGCAGCCGGAGCAGAAGAACAAGCAGGGGGATGGGGAGGAGGATCAGGAGGATGGGGAGAATGAGGAGCAGCCGTGCACATCACGAATGGCCGCCAGAAGCCTAGGCGCCATACCCAAGGTGCTCAACTATCGCGAAGTGGACGAACTGCGTCGACGTCGCGCCACCAGCAACCAGCTGGACGCCTGCCGCAACGATCTGGCCCTCATCAAACAGCAGCAACAGCAGCAGCAGAAGCTGCCCTCGCGGAACTCCTCCTCGTCGAATTCGACGCACAGCATTAGCTTGACGGAAAGCCTAACCGCGGACATACACAAGATGCTCTGGCTAATGCACGGCGGCGCTGTCGATGATCGTGGTCGTCCCATTGCCGGCATCTTGCCGGATGGCACGCCAGTGCCGGCAAATCCCAGTATTGTGCCCCCCAACATGTCCAGTGCACATTTCCAATTCTATCAGGATGCCATACAGGCGCTGCAGAGCAGCTATCCCGCCTCCAGCTCCGTGGAGCATATGACGCACATTGAGCTGGCGCTGGCGCGCGACAAGCGCTGTATGGACGCCAAGCGGGTGATTGAGAAAATGGCGGCGCTGTCAACGGGCGGCGAGGCTGCCGGCTGTGCTCCTCCAATGCCGCCGCCGCCGCCAGCTCTGGGCATGCTCATGGGCAGCACGACGCGGAATGCCACAACGGGGGCAACAGGAGCGGGAGCAGCAGGAGCGGGAGCAGGAGGAGCGACCACATCGACGCGCACCTCACTCCAAGGCATGTTCAATATGATGCGCAGCGAATTGCAAGCGGCACGCACGGATGCACTGCAGCAGCAGCTAAACGAGGCGGTCGCCGCGGCCACCAGCGCCGGCATTACCCTGCCTACCGACACCGCCGCCAGCCGTCAACAGCTCCAGCAGCAGCAACAACAATCGCAGCAGTCGCAACAATCGCAGCTCCAGCTGCAGCAGCAGCAACAGCTCAGCCAGCCGATGCTCAATGTGGACGGACATTTTGCGCCGTATTGCGATTATTGGCGTCCCGCCTGCCTGCTGGCCGCCGAGAAGACGATCGTCCCGAAGAGTTTCTACAAATATCGCTTCAAGTGGTGCGGCCAGGAGCATGAGTTCAAGATTGCCATGGATCGCTTGGAGCTTCTGGCGCTCTTCGATCGTGATCTTCACTGGCTGCACGTCCTTCTGGCCTGCGTTCTGTGCACCCTGGTCGCGTGTATGGGCGCCGCGATATTGCAGCACAATTACTACAAGGATCTGTGCGTGCTGCTCTTCTGTGCGGTCATCGCGGGCGCCCAATACTCGCTGGTGAAGAGCGTCCAGCCGGACGCAGCCTCGCCGGTGCATGGCTTCAACAAGACGGTCGCCTATTCCCGGGCCATTTACTTTTGCCTGTGCGGCGGGCTGCTCTTGCTGCTCAAGCGTCTGGACACGGAATATGCCCAGCGTCCGCCAGAGGCATTGATATTCTTTGGCATCGAGTATGGGCCGGCGCATGTGGTCGGTTTGCTGCTGCAGTCGCTCTACGTGCTGCTCCTCTGCTTTCCGATCATCTTCTCGGTGGGCTTGTGCCCGCAGATCAACACGTTTCTCATGTACCTGCTCGAACAGCTCGATATGCATCTCTTTGGCGGCAATGCGGCGAGCAGCTTGCTCGGTAGGTGCCCCCAACCAATCATCGCCAGCTTTGATTCACTTACTCATTATCATATATATTTCTCCTTTTGCAGGTTCGTTTCTTTGCCTGCTGCGCTCCGTGCTCGCCATCCTGCTGCTCTATGGGCCGCTGTACGCGGCTCTGGACGAGCATCGCGGCACGCAGTATATACTCTTTTCCATCTTCTGCGCCATGCTCATACCGCTCGGCTATCATTTGTCGCGCTCGGCTAGCGATTTTAGTCATCTGTGGCGGCTCATCAAGACCTGCATCGTGAGCACCTATCGCGACGACGAGGAGGAGCTAAGAAACAGCCGCAAACGCAGCCGGGCCGGGCGGGACCGGGATCGGGATCGGGTGCTGAGTCGCGGCAAGCGTCAGTCATCGGAGCCGACGCAACGAACACGCCAGCCGGAGGTCAGCTCCATGGCCAACAGCAATGAGCACATCGAGCTGAGCTCGCTCGAAAAGCTCGCCATGGGCGAGGAGCAGCAGCCGGCAGAGCGGGAACGGGAGCGGGAACGGGATCAAGCGGAGACACAGTTGGATCGAAAGCAAAGCAAATCGAAGGCCTCGTCGCTGGGCAGCAGCCAAACGCTGGCCAAGACCATCAGCAGCAGCAAACGGGCAATGACCGCATCCAGTTCGTACGCCTCCATTGGCAACGAGGAGCCACCAGCTGGAGCAGCTGACAAGGAGAGATCGCGCAGTCAGGAGCAGGTTTATGCGGCAAAGACGAACGAGGCCAGCGAGGATGTGCTGGATGACAAAATGTCGAGCTCGTCGACAACGAATCCCGGCGATGTGTCCACACTGACCGCCGGCGCCGCCACCGCCAATACGGACATCGATGCGACGGCTTTGGATGCCGAAACGGATGAACATCAGGATGGGGAGGATGAGGAGGATGGGAATGGGGAGGAGGAGGAGAATCGTCATGCCGCCATCGAGCTGGACAACAGCGAGCTGGACAACGATCAGCTGCCCGATCCGTTGCCGCGCAAGCTGCAGGCAACTGTGACGACGCGCCTAAAGAACGATCTCGTCGTGATGACCCTGTTGGGCGTCAGTGTCCTGGTGCTGCACTGCAGCACAGTCTTCACCGTCCTCCAGCCGGATCTCAATGTTGTCCTGTACGTATTCATCGGCACCCTTGGCGCCCTGCTGCACTATGCCATCCCCCAGATGCGCAAGCACATGCCCTGGCTGTGTTTCGCCCGGCCGCTGTTGCGCCAGAAGGAGTTCGGACAGTTCGAGGTGCTCAATGCTCCGCAGATCATGTGGTTCGAGAAGTTCTACATCTATCTGAGCGTACTCGAGCGCAACGTGCTCTTCCCTCTGTTGGCCATCTCATCCCTGACCGCCGACTCGCAGCATATTGTCGACAAGTTTGGAGTTCCTTGGGGCACGCTCATCGTGGCCGTTTGCGCCCTCAAATGTGAGTAGGCCAGCATGATATCATCTATCTCTCTCTCCCTCTCTCTCTCGCTCTCTCTTTCTGTGTCTTTGTATCCCTGTCATGTTTGTGCAAGCTTACAGACTCAATTTCCCAGCTGTAGCTATTATAGTTCCCGAGTTCAGTGAGGTCATATAGAGTTATGATTAGCTAGGAATTCCTTAAAATGGACTTGAGACTAAGTAATACTCACATACAAAAATTCCCAACTGTAGCTCCTATAGTGCCCGAGTTCAGTGAGGTATGTGCTTACGAATAGCTGGGAATAACTTAAAATAGGCTTGAACTCAGAGTTCAACTCTTATACCAAATTTCCCAGTTCTTACTTACTTAGTTCCCGAGTTCAGTGGGGTCATAATAGGTATGAATAGCTGCGAATTACCTAAAATAGACTTGATCTTTAATAAACACTTGCAGACCAAAATTCCCAGCAGTAACTCCCATAGTTATAATAAATTATAAATTTGACTTGATCTCTGAGGATAATTTAGTTCCCCTCCCGGGTTCAATAGGTTTTATATATATAGGTACCATTAGCTGGACGTCATTTGCAATATACTTGATCTTATATCTGTATTTATATCTATATCTATACCTATGTATACTTTGTATATCCATATCTATTGATTTTGACTTACCACATGCTATGTTCCCTTACTTTTGCAGTTGTTCGTAATGCATACTCGGATCCAACGAACCAATATCTGATCATAATATTCACCGTGCTGCTCTTTCGCATCGATTTCGCGATGGCAACGGAAAGTTTTATTATCGACTATTTCTTCGTATCGCTCGCATTTCGCAAGTGCTGTGACTTTCTGCTCAAGGTAAGCCTCACAAGATACCCTGTAATGTATATATATCTATATATATATATATATTTATCTCTTTGCCCTTCAGCTGCAGTTCATTGTGACGTACATTGCGCCCTGGCAGATCACATGGGGCTCGGCGTTCCATGCGTTCGCCCAGCCGTTCAGCGTGCCCCATTCGGCCATGCTGTTCCTGCAGGCGGGCATCTCGGCGCTGCTGTCGACGCCGCTGAATCCGTTTCTGGGCAGCGCCATCTTCCTCACCTCGTACGTGCGTCCGGTCAAGTTCTGGGAACGGGACTACAATACTCGCCGGATCGATCACTCGAACACGCGGCTCAGCTCGCAGCTGGAGCGCGATCTCGGCGCCGACGACAACAATTTGAATAGCATCTTCTACGAGCATCTGACGCGATCGCTGCAGCATTCGCTCTGCGGCGATCTGCTCATGGGTCGCTGGGGCAATGTCAACCAGGGCGATTGCTTCGGTAAGCTTCGAAGCGCCTCCAAATCCCAATTCCCTACTCTGTAATTCACGATTTTCCCGTTTGTAGTGCTCGCCTCGGACGATCTGAATTGTTTGGTGCACATCATCGAGCTGGGCAACGGGCTGTGCACGTTTCAGATGCGCGGCCTCGAATTTCGCGGCACCTATTGCCAGCAGCGCGAGGTGGAGGCCATCACGGAGGATGTCGAGGATAACGACGGCTGCTGTTGCTGTGATCCCGGTCATTTGCCGCGCCTGCTCAGCGCCAACGCCATGTTCTCCACACGCTGGCTAGCCTGGCAGGTGGTCGCCGCCCAATATGTCATCGAGGGCTATTCCATATCCGACAATCTGGCCAGCGCCACCTTGCAGGTCTTCGAGTACCGCAAGGTGCTCATAACCTACTACATCAAGGTGCGCATCTCCTACTTAAACCCCTAAATTCCACTTGGCATTAATTGTGAACTTTCCACTTCATGAACAGAGCATCATCTACTATGTGGTGCGTAATCCGAAGCTGGAGCAGTGGCTCGCCTCGGGTCCCATTCAGGAGGCACTGCAGCATACGCTGAGCCGTCAATTTGTCGATCTCGATCCCATATTCAATTTCAATCTCGATGAGGATTTCGATTTTCGCGCCGTCGGCATAACGCGCTCCAGCTTCTGCTATGTCTATCTCAAGTGGATCAACTATTGCGTGGACAAGCGCAAGGAGGCGCAAGCCGCCAAGGAGCCGGCTCTGGTCAAGGAGCCGCCGGTGCCGTCGGCTGCTGCCACGCCCACCGCGTCCGCTATGGCGGGACCGACGCCGCCGCCCCCGCCGCCACCGCCACCGCCGCCGCCACGCCCACCGCGTCCACCACCCCTGAGCATAAGCACGGCAGTGGAGCCGGCTCCAGCCACAATCCAAGCGCTGCCCAACAATGCGGGCACAACGCCCGCGCACAACGACTCGAAGAGCACACCAAATCTGTCCGCGCACGGCGCCACCAGCACACCGCAGTCCAAGTCGCAGTCGCAGCAACAGCTGCGCAGTATTCGGCCACAGAAGAGCGCCACGACGGCGCCCGGCGTGGTGCAGCCGGAGGGCAGCGTTCTGGCCGGTATCGATCAGTTGAGCAGCTCGCACAGCTTTGCCAATATCTCGCGCCAAACGTCGGAGAGCGCGCCCGGGCTGGGCAACTATGTGGCGTACATGGATCAGAATGTCTTTGTGAAGCTGGCCAAGACGGCAGCGCCGACGACGACGGCGACGACGCCGGGCAAAACGCTGCGCAAGGAGGATTCGCCGCGACTGCTGCAGCCGACCATCAATCAGCAGGAGGCGGGCACAAATCTGACCACCATAATACCCAGCACGGTGCCATCGATGACAACGAGGCCGTCGCCCAAGCCGCGCGCCCAAAGCGTCAACAAGGATGCGCCGCTGGTCTCGCTCTGCCTCGCTCTCGGCCTGCTCGCCCGTCGATCTCTGGCCACCGCGTCGCACAGTTCGCTGACAGGCGTCGAGTACTTTCTGCACGGCCTTCATGCGCTCTTCAAGGGCGACTTTCGGATAACGTCGCCGCGCGACGAATGGGTCTTTGCGGACATGGAACTGTTGCATTCGGTCGTTGCGCCCGCCGTTAAAATGGCCCTCAAGCTGCAGCAGGATCATATCACAAATCCGGATGAGTTTCATGATCCGCTCGCCTTGTACGAGGCCATCGACAATTGCTCCAAGGAGCTGGTCATCTCGCACGAAGCGGATCCCGTTTGGCGCAGCGCCGTGCTGCGCGGCGCACCCAATTTGCTGGCCCTGCGCCATGTCATGGAGGACGGCTCCGATGAGTATCGCATCATCCGGCTGACCAAGCGTTTTCTCAGCTTCCGCGTCATCAAACTGAATCGGGAATGCGTCCGCGGCCTGTGGGCGGGCCAGCAGCAGGAACTGATCTATTTGCGCAATCGGAATCCGGAACGCGGCAGCATACAGAACGCCAAACAGGCGCTACGGAACATCATCAATTCCAGTTGCGATCAACCCATAGGCTATCCGATTTATGTCTCGCCGTTGACCACATCCTACGCGGACACAAATGGCCAGCTGTGTCAGGTGATTGGCGGCGCCATTACCCTGGACACGATCAGGCAAACGGTTCTCGATTGGTGGCATCGCATTAGGGAACGCTGCCGCCAGGGCTGCAGTTCCGGCTCCGCCATGGAGGCATCCATGCAGCACGGCGGCGGCGCCTGCAATTTCGGTAGCGGCGGCAGCGTCGTTGGAACAGGCACCGGCTCCATCTCGATTGCTGGCTCAGCCGCCGTCGGCGGAGGCGGAGGAGGAGGAGGCGGAGTTGCTGTCGTCTCGAGCAGCGCACCGGGCACGGCAAGCAGCACGGGCGGCGATTCTGGCACAGATCTGGCGCCGGTTTTCATCTCAGCGCCGCTTTACAACACGCTCACCGTCAACAGCTATTACGGCCATGTCCGGCC
This sequence comes from Drosophila ezoana, assembly GCA_035045725.1. Lineage (NCBI taxonomy): Eukaryota > Metazoa > Arthropoda > Insecta > Diptera > Drosophilidae > Drosophila > Drosophila ezoana. The sequence goes on along the minus strand of JAWNOU010000111.1, from coordinate 1,851,128 downwards.
GGGCAATGTGCCCGGCATGACCGGCGGCAGCTATGTCGGCGACACGCTCGCCGTTGTCCGCGGCGGCCTGGCCGTCATGCCCGTCAAGCCCACCTCGACCACGCTTATAGCTGGCCTGCTGAATCGCGAACGCGACCAGGAGGCTGCCTGCTCCGGCTCCACAATGCGCGTGACGCCTGGTTCCGGCACTGGACCGCGTGCCCGCAGCGGCACACGACGCGCCACGCTGCCCATTGCCAGCGGAGCGGGAGGAGCAGCGGCTGGAGCTGATGCTTTAACTGGCGGCGCGGATGCGATTGCCACGCACTCGGAACTGACCGAGCCGGAGTCCAGTCCGCGCTCCAACAAGCTGCTGTCCGGCTCCTCCGGCAGCCTCGGCGTCGGACCCGGCGTCGGCGCCGGAGTTGGCAATATCATAACCACGCCCGGCGACTATCCGCGCAAGACCAAGGGACCCATTTGCCTCATGGCCAGCGACTCGGCCTCCGGCAGCACCAGCGCAGCAGCAGCCGCAGGAGCAGGAGCAACATCCGCATCCTCATCCGCATCCGCGGCGAATGCACAGCAAACTCCGCGCAAGCCGCGCATCGATATCTACAGAAAGGTCATCATTGTGGACGATACGGGGGTGAGTCGAGTGCAACTTGTAATCCCTTAAAGAGTTATATTCAATTCTCGATCAAAATAATCGATAATAATCAATCCTCGATATAATCCTCTCAAGACGTTTCCTATCGAGTTTTCAATTAAGCCTCGATATAATCATGATATAATCCCTTAAAGACTTTCCCATTGAGTTATATTTAAGCCTCGATATAATCCTCATATAATCCCGATATAATCCCTTGAAGACTTTCCCATTGAGTTATATTTAAGCCTCGATATAATCCCGATATAATCCTCCAAAGGCTCTTGCATTGTTTGGCACCGCGAACTGAACCAGTTAGAACTTGGAATAATCCTTGGATTAATCCAGTTTAAAGCACGCTTTAAAACGGAGCTCGGACCCCGGCGAACTTTGAGCCCGTGCCCAACCCATTTACAGCCCAAGTTTCTTTCCCTGAAATGAATCTCTATTGTCCAAGCAATTGACGGACTTTGATTAATTGGCTTTCGCTTGCAGATCTACGATTGCCTGGACATCATCGATGCCGTCGTCTGGCCGACGGATCATATGCGCGCCAATGGCGGCCGTCTCAGCTGGAAGGATTGGGAGCCAACGGCCGGGATGGTGGGGCATGTGGTGCACGTTTGGGTGCCGAATCACAAGGATGTGCTCTTCCGTTCGCATGTGAATCGCTGTGTGTATCTGATCGAGATCGGGGAGCATTATGTGCCCGTCGAGGAGCTGGGCCTGCGCGAATACAATCAGATCTTGGGCAGCAGCAGCGAGGAGATGGCCAACTCCAGGCGCAGCTCCATTCAGCGCGACTTTCACGAGTACAACATGCAGCTCAAGCTGGCCGGCCTCACGCCCATCCTGGGCCCCAGCTCCAGCTCCAGCAAGATGCCAAAAATACGCGCCGTCAGCAGCAGCAGCTCCTCCGACGAGGATGACGTTCCAGCTCCGACAATTGCAGCTGCAGCTGCAGCTCCGGCTGCATCTGTTGCCGCGGATGTGACCGAGGCCGACTCTACGGCCGGAGCAGCTGCTGCTCTTCCGGCCATCGCGCTGCCGCCGGGCGTCAATTTCAATACGCTGCTCAACATGTGGAAACTGATTGCCGACAAGAAGAAGCAGGCGATCAATATCGATGCCACGGAACCGTTTGCGGCCTTCGATTATACCGGCGAGCTGCCGCCGGAGCTGATGCGTGAGCTGGAGGCGAGCCGTCTGGCGCAACAACAGCAGCTCGAGGAGCAGCAGGATGAGCAGCTGCGCCAGCATTTGCAACAGCTCGAGGATGAGGCGAATGCCCTGGCCGCCGAGCAGGCGGCGCAGCCGCAAGTGATACAGACGCCGCCGAGCGAGGAGTTGTCGCTGGAGGTGAGCGGCACGCCCACGCCGACAAGTACGTCCACGGCGGAGCGGGAGCAGGAGCAGGAGCAGAAGAGGGAGGAGGAGGAAAAGGAGAAGGAGAAAGAGGAGGAGGGGGAACAGGAGGAGATGGAGAAGGAGAAGGAGCAGCAACAGGACAAACTAGAGAAGGATGACGAGGAGAATGGAACCACAGTTTAAAGCACACACACACACACAGATGGAGAGGGGAAGGGGAAGGGGTAGAGAGGGTTGTGTGTGTGTGTGTGGAGAACAACATATATATATATAGATATATAGAAAATGATAAGAAATGAATACAACAAAGAAATACTTCCATGAAATCAAAGTAGAGAATGTTTATAAAACGGACTGCGTTTAGTTTTGGATAAATGTAAATATTAATTAATAAACTAATTATACAATAAATATATAAACCATAAAACATAAACTATATGCTATATATAATTTGTTAATATATATAGACACAAATTTGGTAAAAAAAAAGAAAAAAAGAACGTTAGCTTTTTCACTCAAAAATGTAGTTTAAAAACTTTAACAAAATATATTTATATACATAGATAAAATACATACCTACACACACACACACATATATATGTATATGTATAAAGAAATTTACAAAAATTTAACTTTTTGTTAGTATTAAAATATATAAGAATAAAATATATATATATATATGTATATTTATATATATACTCACGATATGCATATGTGTTAAATATTGTAAAATTAATTATGTAAAAAAACCAGAAAAGAAAAAAAACAACATCAACTCAAAACCAAAATGCTTTTCATTAATTTAACTTAACTTTTATGAACGGCAATTTTTTTAAAAAATTTTCAACATTTTTTTTTTGTTGTCTTTTCACATACATTTTTTTCAATTGCTTTCCTAGTTAATAAACAAAAAAGAACTAACAAAGAATTTATATAAATAGAAATTTAATTAATAAACAAAAATCGACAACAACAAAAAGAAGAACAAGAACAAAGCGTAACAAAAAAAAACATACCAAAATTTTATTGTTAATAATATTATTGTAATAGTAATAAAATGCAAAAACCTGTCAACAAATACATTTACACACACACACACACATGTGTATATGTATGTGCAAGTATTTCCCGTTATATGTCCCCCCCTTTCTTTCTTTAGCCCATATTCCCCTTGGGTACAGGGTATACAAAGAAAATATATCTACATATATGAAATATTACAACTAAAAAGAAAAGAAAATCTAACTGAAATTTTAAATGTTAATTAAATGTTAAACTTAAACAATTAAGCGCAAGTCAAGAACAATTGCTGACGACGTCTATGAATATATATATATATATATAAAACTCCATGTACATATATATATATATATATATATACACACACACACACACTTATATATGGATATATATGTATATATTCGTGTAGATGGATTTTGAGATAATGTTTATGAATATGAAAATGTAAAGCTCTCACGTTGCCTTAATACATTAGACTGATTTTTTCTACACACACACACACACACACACACACACACACAACAACACTCTCGCACTCAACTAGACAAAAATATACACACACACACACACACACAGACACACGCACACACTCAACTAGACACAGATATATACACACACACACACAGCACTATCAACTAGACACAAATACACACACACATACACACACACACACACACATACACACACACACACACACACACACACACACACACACACACACACACACACACACACACACACACACACACACAACAACACTCTCGCACTCAACTAGACACAAATATACACACACACACACACTCACACTCAACTAGACACAGATATATACACACACACACACAGCACTATCAACTAGACACAAATACACACACATACACACACAAACACACACACACACACACACACACACACACACACACACACACACACACACACTCACACTCATATAGATATATGTATGCACTTGTGTATCTACATACATACATACATATATGCATGCACACATACATACACACATGCATACATCAACTGACATATGCATCAAGTATAACTGTATCTATAGCGAGAGATATATACATACATATATAAATACATACATATATATTATATACAAAAAAAAAAAAAAAAAAAAAAAAAAAAAAGAAAACAAAAAGTAAGCGAAAAAACGAAGCAAAAGAAAAACCCAAAAAAGAATTCGATTTATGGTTGCGAGTATTTAACTAGCTAAAGGAATATATATATACAAATATATCATAAAAGAGTACACTAAATAGATACCCTGTAATATAACAAGAACAGAAAAGTAAACTAGCAAAAATGCCCAAATAATTTCTCCAAATACACAAACTAAGATTAATTGTAAAAATAAAAAACAAAAACAGAATACAAAAGAAGAGAGAAGAAGAAAAGCAGAAGAACAAAAACAAAACAAAAAATGAATGTTTCTCCCAAACTAAAATGTACAGTTATTCAGTTTTACCGTTAACTGAAGCTAGCCAATCCTTAAAAAAAATCAAAAAAAAAACAAGTTAAAAAAACAAGTTAAAAAAAAATAAATCAAATAAAAACCAAGAAACTATCTACAAATGGTACAACACAGGCAAAAACAAAAACAAAAACAAAAAAAGAAAAAAAATTATATGATATGCGTGTATGTTACATACCAACATATATATATGTTCATATATTCATATATATGTATATACAAAAAAAAAAAAGAACTTTTAAGTGGGAAAAAAAAGAAAACATATATATATATATATTGTATTGGAACAACTATCGAAACTTAGCTGTTAACACAACATTTTAATTCCTTTTTTTTTTTTGAAATTTTGTTTGGTTCCATTTTGAAAGAAATTTCATATTTATAAAATATATATATGTATATATTACATATACCATTTAAAATACAAATAAAAAAAATACAAAAATGAAACTTGTTATACAAAAAGAACTGTTTTTTTTTCTTCTTCGAAAACAGTTTAAAAAAAGGAATACGAATTTTTGCCGAGCTAAAGTTCGTCTTAGTCAAAGTCCAAGTTTTATATACTATATACCATATCATAAGCCCATTTTTAGAGTCTTTTTTTTTAAAAACGAGAAAGCTTCTTAAAACTTAAAGGAAAGCACTTTTTTTCATTAAAGTATGGTTCAGTTCCCACTTGATTTGGCTTAAGGATTTTGGATTTTGGGTTCGAACCAGTTGGAATCTAGGAACTTAGAATTTCGATTTGGGTTAGTATCGATTTTTGCCTTGCCTTAGCCGGCTTTTCCAAGCCTTTCCAGCTACACAAACTTAATTTGCAAATATCTCAATATATTCGATTTTCGATAGAATTGGAATTTTTGGGCTTTCAAATAGAATTGAAATTCGGTTTGGATAAATTTAACAAAATCTTTTATTATTAAGGATTCACATTTGATGTATGCACAAGACACGTAAACGGGTGAAAGAAGGGTGGAATTGGTGGACTCAAGCGGATTTATTCGGCGGCCAAATGGGCGCCAGTTCGCTGAGCGCGACATCGTAGAGCAGATTCTGGTACTCCTCCAGCAGAACTGTAAGCAAGGAGATAAATGAATATGGATATAGATATATAAGCGGATTGGGTGGATCAGGCTCACAGTTGGGATCGGTCTTCCAGTGGTCGAAGAGGGCTTGGCGCGTGTGTATCTGTTTGTTGATGAGGGCGCGCTTGAAGCGCAGCACCTTGTCGTTGAGGCTGGACCAGCTCTTGATCAGCGAGGCGGGCGTCGATTTCAGCTTGGGCCTGAAGGCGGCCAGCGGCGGGCAAACGATGCCATCCAGCAGGAACATGCCAAAGTAGCTGGAACAGAAGAAGGTGGGGAGAGGAACTCAATGAAACGGACACTATCGGATACTACTTGGTATTCAGCTCACCAGCAGGCCTTCTCGTTGAGCGGCATCTCGAGCTCGCCCAGGGGCAGCTCCCAGCCGGCCTTGCCGAAGGTGGCATTCACATGGCAATAGATGATGCCCTTGGCGGGATCGTAGCGCGGCGCCGGCTCCTCGCGCACCTCGCGTATATTGCATAGCATCGGCACATAGAGGAGCAGCCATTCGGGCTCGATGGCGGTGATGCCGCGCATGAACATTTTGTGTGTATCGCCATGCTGCAGCTCGTACACCTCCTGGTAGATGATCCAGTCCGGAGGCGTTTGCTTTAGCACCGAGGCGGAGTGCATAAATGCCGGCTCCTCCATATCGGCACAATTGTAGGCATACTTTAGACGTCGGCGCTCCTCTCTGTCGCTAATCTCGGCAAGCGGCACCTTGCGCGCCACATGATCACCCATGCCGGCGAGCAGGATTTGCCGAAGGAAACGTGCCTGCGCATCGCTGGGCGGCTTTAGCTGCGGATCGACGCACAGCTCCACATCGCACACATGCAAATTGATCTCGTTGGTCAGCTGGACGCGCAGCTTGCGCACCTCGCTCATCGCCTTCGAGCGCAGCCCGTTCGCCTCACAGAAGCTGGCCAGCTTGCCCTGGGAGCCGGCATATTCGGCCGCGCCAACGGCACGCAGCAGGACCATGGGATCGCCGAGCAGGCGATAATTGCCGCTGGATGCCCAGCTCAGGCGACGCTGATGGAACTTGTTCGAGACGGGCGCCACATCCTCCTCGCGCTGCACGCCCGTCTCCACGAGCAGCTCCTGCACGGAGAGCGCAGCGACCAGGCAGACGCTGTACGGCAGCAGCTGCTGTTGATTGGATAGCGCCAACATTTTGCCAAAACGTGGCGCCACCGGAAACCGTGAGATCACCCTGCCCAGCTGGGTGACAGCCGGCGGCATATTGCCCTCGGTGCGTGGCTCCAGGGCGCCCAGCACGCTCAGACGCTGCTCGGCGGCCACCAGCTGCAGCTGATCGGGCGGCGAGGGAAACGGAAAGTGGACAACACGATCGATGCCCATGCAGCGCATCTGCAGCATCAGATCATCGACGGGCTTCTGCTGTATATCCGGCTGACTAAAGTCCGGAAAGATGTCATTGTAAACGGCGCTCGAATAGAGACGATAACAGTGACCCGCGCTGACCCGACCCGCTCGCCCAGCACGCTGATCCGCCGACGCCTTGGACGTGTGCGTCACAACAAAGGCGCTGACACCGGTCAGCTTGTCGTAGAGTCGCATCTTCTGCCGGCCGGTGTCCACAACGTACTTGATGTGCGGTATGGTTAGCGAGGTCTCGGCCACATTGGTGGCCACCACGCACAGGCGACAGCCCTCCGGCACCGGCTGAAAGATTCGCTGCTGTTTCTCCGACGAGAGCAGCGAGTAGAGCGGCAGCACCCACAACGGCTGCTTGGTAGCCGGCGCTGCCAAGTGCATGTCCATGTCGTCGTCCTCCTCCTCCTCCTCCTCATCCTCATTTTCGTCGTGAGCCTCGTGCAGGTCCGCCTCGGTATCGTCGCCGGGCAGCTTGTAGTCATCCAAATTGATTTTGGGCAATGAGATTTGATGCAGAAACTTCTTCTTGGACTTGCGCATGTTGCGTATACTGCGCTTCATGTCAAACTCCGGCTCCACATCTGGTTGTTCCTGCTCCCGCTCAGCATCCGGCTGCCGCCCCGGCTTGTCCTCCTGCTGTCTGGGAAAGGCGCGTCGCAGCTTGCGCACCAGCTGATTGACCTCCAGCTGGCCGGTGACAAAGATCAGTATGCCGCCCTCGGGCAGCTGGGCATGTATCTTCAATGTCTTGCGATACGCCTCGGCCATGTAGTCGTCGGGCGTGTGCTTCTGAAAGTGTATCGTGACCGGATACTGTCGCGCCTCCACTTTGATCAGCGGCGGCGGCACCTTGAACAGACGCGTATTCTCTGTAAAATCGCTGACACGTAACGTCGCCGACATGATGATCAGCTTGAGGGGATTGGAGCGCTTGTGGCGCAGCGGAACGATGCGCGACAGCAGGCCGACCAGAATGTCCGTATAGACGCTGCGCTCGTGCGCCTCATCGAGCACAATTACCGAATACTTGCTGAGCAGAAAGTCGGATTCGATCTCCTTGAGCAGCACGCCGTCGGTCATGAACTTGATGCGCGTCGCTGGCGTCACGTTGCCCTCGAAGCGTATCAGGTAGGAGACCTCGCTGTCGGGCAGATTCATTTCGTGTGCGACCCGCTTCGACATGGCAATGGCTGCCACGCGACGCGGCTCTGTAATCCCAATCATCTTGTGCTGGGCGTAGCCCGCCTCGTACAGGAACTGTGGTACCTGGGTCGTCTTGCCGGAGCCCGTCTCGCCGGCGACTATCACAATCGGATGCTCGTTGATTAGCTCCATCACCTGCTGCTCCTCGGCGAGTATGGGCAGGCGCAAACGCGCCGCCTGCACCTCCTCCGTCCGATCCACGGGCACATATACGGTCTTGTGCTGATGGGTTGGAGTCGCAGCTGCAGCTTTGGGCGTCGGCTTGGGTGTGGGCGTGTCCATTGGCTTGGGCGGCTGCTGTTTAATGGCAACTGCCTCATTGGCTTCCGGCTCGGCTGCAGCTTCCACTTCGCTCTCGCTGTCATCGCTGCTGGAATCGTCGTCGTCGGATGCATCGGCATTGACAATGTTTGGATTCTTGCGCTTGGCGTCGAGCTCTTGCTGCTCCTCGATGAGCAGCTTGCGTTTGCCGCCCTTGAGGGCGTTGACGCGTCGGGTGCCGTGCTGTTTCTGCTCAACCAGCAGCTGCGATTGGCGCTCCTTCTTCTTGGCCAGATATTCGTCGAGCGTATGCAAACGCTTCAGGCCCACCGTCTGCACCTGGCTAATGGATGTGTATTGCCGCAATTCGGCTTCGGGTATTTGCACAGCAGCCAAATTCTCCAGCAATTCTGCTCGCTGCAAGCAAAATGCATTCGGTTATACGTCGGCGTCAACATTTCGAGCTGCATTACTTACGCCCTCCTTCTTCTTCTTCTTGTCCACAATCGTCTGCAGATGCTTGCGCTGCTTCTTCGAGAGGATCTTCACGTTGCGACGCTGCTCAACTTTGATTTTGGTCGCACGCTTCTGTGAGGGCAGGACGGGCGCGTTGGCCTCGTCGTAGCCCGTGGAAATTCCGCTGCCGCCGGCCACATCCTCGCTGACGATTTTGATCTGTGCAATATGATTGGATTGATTAATTGCTGACATCGGTATCTGCCTGAAATGCTACTCACATTCTTGACGGCGGAATTGTCGACAATGGTTTCGGGATTTCGCCGTGCCTTGGCATTATACACCTTTTTGCCCATGTTTATGTTTCGGTAAACATTTGTTTGCCAATGCCAAATGCACGTGCAGCTGTTAGGGATGTGCACCGTAACTATCGATAGCTATGTAGAGTAAGCATCGCATAGAGAAAACATTGCAAACATCGCCGTTAAATGTGTTGTGTTGTCAGCTTAGCTTAAATAAAATGTTAAGTTAACAACAACAAATTGCCTAAATTTATTAATGATACAAAATAAAACATAAATATATACATGCTAAATGAATAAATTTGATGTCATTTGTGGCCTGTATGTCAAACGTACAGGCATAAATGTCAATTGCATATTTGTGCTAACAGATATTTAGCGAATTTGCCTTAAGCCTTAAGCTGTATGAATCAGTAGCGCAATGTAAGTAACAGTTGTTTATATATATCGCCAGACATATGTGCATATTTGCATAATTTCAACTGGGTGGCAGCGCTGCCAAAAAGGGCAACAAATCGTAAAAGAGAGAGAGAGAATACACAGTTATTGGCAAACGCGCTCAATTTGCGCTTGAGCGCAGCAGAAAACGAGCCTGTGTGTTTGTTGTTGTTGGTTGTGCCTGTTGTCTGCCATATTACTGTTCATTGAAACCGTTAATTTAACAAATTTACAAATTTTACAAAAACAAATGGCCCATGTCGCGTCGAGTAAAACCGATCCAGTGCGCATTGTGCTGGCAAATCTAATCGCCGAATCCCAGTAAGTGCCTCCTCGGCCCAGTCTCAAGCGCAGAATGCGCCAGATGCTCAACGCTGACGGCTGTTGACGGCTGCCTTATTTTGCTTTTGCTCAATTAATTAAAACACATTGTTTTTTTTTTTTTTTTTTTTCGTTCGCGTCGATTATATAGAACGCCATACACGCCCGAGAAGATACTGCGTGAATTTCGTGCCACGGTCGATAAGCGCCGCCCCGACCGCGAGCTCCTCGCGCTGCTCGAGTCCATCAGCTGCAAGCGGCCCAATTATCGCGAGGTGCTGGCCGAAATCACAAGCACACTCGAGCGGTAAGTCGGGCTACAGGGTATATATTATATGTATGTATATAAGTGAATGCGTTTGCAGTAAGGATCCCATGTACGCGCTGCTGGTCTTTGCGGAACGCATCAACGACGACGCCATGTGGCCCTTGAAGTACGGCAGCAGCTCGAACCTATCGAATCCGGCAAGCGGCAAAGTTGTTGAATCGTCCGCCACATTGTTGGAGCCCGTTGCCGCCATTCAGCGCAGCTCGAGCAGCCAGCTGCATGTCGAGGAGCCGCCAACCAATGCCAGCGGAGATCATGCGCGCAACTCGCAACTCGATCTGTCCACATCGACGCCCGTCACGCGTCGCAAGTCCGACGAGTTTTTGGGCCTGGCCACGTTGCCCGCGGCGACATATGCTGCACGTCGTCCGGTGCCCAGCGAGCCAATTGTGCCGCGCGGCGATCTCAGCGTGGTAAGTTCGATTATTCTGCCCATGGTTCAGGTCAGGAGTTCCCGCTATCGAATCCCTTGTCTGATATGTCCGCTTTGCAGACCTGCTTAATCAGCTGACCTTTCCTTTGACCTTTGACAGATCAAGAAGCGCGTGCTGAACGCTGTCTCCAATAGCACAGCGCTGACCATGGGCTCCATTGATCAGCTGCTGAATAGCAGCAGCAGCAAGGCCAGCAATCGCTCCGCGGGCAATAATGCGACGAGTGCCCGTTCCGTTGGCACCTTCAATCTGGACTCGAGCCCCGGCAGCAGTCCGTGCAATAGCCACAGATCCGGCATGAGCATTGCCATCAGCACGGCCACCAGCAATAGCAATGGCAATGGCAATGGCGGCAACGCCAGCAGTCGTGCTCCAAGTAGTCGGGCAGCCAGCGGCGGTGGCTACCGCCCGCTCAGCAATGTCTTCCTGGAACGCTGCAGTCTGAACAATAACAACAACAACAACATCAACAACAAGTATTTGGTTGGCTGCAAGGATGGGGGGCTGCCGGACGAGTATCGCACCCATTTGCTGTGGGACTATTACAAGGTGGAGCCGCCGAATCCGATGCCCAAACCCGAACTGGCCGCCCTGCCGCCAGATGCCCAGCAGCGTCTGCTGCTCACCGAAATCATCTACTGCCTGAGCGGTGTGCGCGGCAATTATATTGTGGCGCTGCCCCAGGACGAGTTGGCGCTGGGCCTGGCCAAATACGAGACGCGCTTCAGCGTTCATGTGCATCTGGACAAATCGCTGGCCGAGATGGTGCACGAAATATTGCCGCTGGCCTCACACTTTATGGGCATACAGAAGGTGATCGCCCTGACCGACGGCCATGGCCAGGTGAACAATGCGCTCAACGCGGCGCTCCAAAGCATCACCCATGACTTTTATGTGAGTTGCAGCCGCATCAATCAATACAGAAATCTTTATTCCATTTAAATGTGTGTGATGTCTCTTGACATTTGCAGATGCTGCTGCAGCAGGCCGAGGTGGAGATGCTCAAGAATGATCTGACCGTGCCCAAGCTCCTCTACTATTTGCAGCCAACCATTTGGGTGATCGATGAGATCTGGACCACATTGGCGGAACTGGATATGGTTAGTGTCGACTCCATTAAATGGACAAGTGGGCGGGCAGCAGCTACCCAGACTCCATGGAGCATATAGAATGTAGATATGTATATGTGTATGTAGAATCTTTGTTCTTCTCCGACAGCATGATTACCATGGCGCTGCCGTGCTGTCGCATCTGTGCGATCGTATCAAGCACTTGGAGGGCGACAAGTATGCCCAGGAGCTGATCATTGGGCTGGCCAGGAAGGCGGCTGAGCCGTATATGCGTATGCTGCAGCTGTGGATACAGAAGGGCATCATTGTGGATAGTACGCATGAGTTTCTGGTCGAGGATAACGAGGTCATACACAAGGATGAGCTGCCCGAGCATTATTCCGATGACTATTGGGAGAAACGCTATACAGTGCGCACCGAATGTATACCCACATTTCTTGAAAAGTATGCCGACAAAATCTTGCGCACAGGCAAATATCTAAATGTGATCCGGCAGTGCGGCAAGCGTGTGATGCCCACACAGCAAATGAATCTGGAATTCGATCCGACCAGCGAGCTGCATGTGCATGTCATAAATGATGCCTACTATTTTGCGGCCCGGATGCTGCTCGATGTGCTCCTAACCGAAAACGATCTGATGGGACATTTGCAGTCGGTGAAGCGTTATTTGTTGCTTAATCAGGGTGATTTTACCATGCAGTTCATGGATGCCTGCGAGGATGAGCTGGCCAAAAATGTCGATCTAGTGTTGCCCATGACGCTGGAGAATCTGTTGGGTTTGACGCTGCGCCTATCCTCCGCACGCAGCGATCCCTACAAGGATGATCTGCACTGCGAGCTGCTCACCTACGATCTAGTCACGCAAATGTCCAAGATCATGAACCAGAAGGAGGGTGAGCGCTTGATCGGATTACAAGCAACTTGAGCGTGGTTTAACTCTGACTTTTGATTTGCAGAATACTGGAAGACAACGGATCGCCTCGACCTGAGTGGCCTGGAGTGCTTCGCCTTCACCTACGAGGTGAAGTGGCCCGTTTCGCTGGTGCTCAATCACATTGCCATTACCAAATACCAGATGCTCTTCCGCCAGCTCTTCTACTGCAAGCACGTCGAGCGACAGCTCTGCAAGTGCGTGAGACCGGCTGCCTTTAATATCACATTCCATATATATAGATTAATCTAACCAAATCCCTTGCAGAATATGGAAGGAGAACTCGATTGCCAAGAAATTCTCACCGCATGCCGCCGAGCTTTATCGCTCGGCCTTTACGCTGCGCCAGCGCATGATGAACGCGGTCCAGAATCTCGAGTACTATATGATGATCGAGATCATTGAGCCCAATTGGCATATATTCATTGAGAAAATGAAGAATGTGGAGAATGTGGATATGGTGCTCAGCCTGCATCAGGATTTCCTTGATCTCTGCCTCAAAAACTGCATGCTAACCGAAACATCGCATCTGAATCGTGCCATATTCAAGTTATGCAAAATCTGTCTCAAGTTCTGCGAGTTCATACAGGTGGGTCCAGGTGTCCATAGAAAGATAGATATATATATATATATATATATGTATTTGGATTGAGCTTGATTAATTGTAAATGCGCCTTCACTTGTCTTGCGTCCTCGTCTCTCTCTTTCTATCTCTCTCTCGTCCATGCCTGCGCCTTTGCCCTTGCCCCTTCCAATTATTAGCGTTCGCAACGTTTCTTTCTCGATGCGGAGCTCAAGTCCATGGTCTGCGATAGCAGTGATGAGAATACGGATCTGTCCGACTCTGAGCCGGATATATCGGATCGCCGGCAGGTATATCACACACACACACACATACACCTGGTTATATATGTTGAGTTGTTTTTATTATCATCAAAACATCAGAACTTATCCAATTACCCTTGCATGCACCTAGTCCAGCCCCATTCATGTGGACATTTATTGAATGTACAAAACAATTATTAAGTTTTATTTAAATCATTTATAACTTTTGGCTAATTGATTGATGTTTGTCTCGCAGTCGGAGAGCACCTTGGATGAGACGGACACGTTTGCGGAGCGCGTAAAGCGTTTCGATCTGGAATTTACGGGCATGCTGATATCGTTCCTTAAGCAAATCAACGATCTGGCCAAGGATAATACCGCCGATCGTTTCATGAATCTCGTCCATCGTATCAATTTCAATGGCTTCTACTCCGAACAAATGGAAAAGCTGTGCGTCAAGAATGCCATGGGCTAACTCTGCAAAAACTAATATCAACACACAAATCAAGAAGAACAAAAAAGACAAACAAATCGAGTATTAAATCAGACAAAAGTAAATTAACTATCAACCAAATTGGCATGCATTTCATATATATATATATATTATATATACATATATATATATATATGTGAATCCATCATCATTCCCAGCTCCGCGGCTTATTGTTGTTGCACAATGGTAATAACTTCTCCATTTAGCTCGTAACCTATTTAACAATAAAGTAAAATGTTTTTCCTTTTTTTTTTTCCAAAAAAAAAAAAAATACATTTCTTATTTGAATCCGTTGAGATATGCATCAGGACAGCTCTACTCAACGGCAATGGAACCGAGTGCATCAAAGTGCTCGTTCCCAAAAGCGTAGAGTACGGCTGTGCCTGTTCCCAGCTATATATATAACTTTGTGTTATCGGTTATCGTTTATCGCGTATCGATAACATGCGCTTTGAGCATCGCATCTAATAAGGAAACCCCACCCTCACTGCCATAGTTATCGTCCGCATATGACAGAGGAGAATCGAGTTCCAGCTTAGATGCCACATCGCGTTATCATCCAAGACACATCTGCCTCCGGCTCTGGCTCTGGCTCTAGCTCCGGCTCCGGCTCTGGCTCTGGCTCTGGCTCTGTCTGTGGCTGTTGTGCAATTACTCGTAACATGCTGTCACTGATGTGCCAAATAAAAATCAACGTACATTTTCTTACGAGTAGTACCTACTATTTGACACTTCAGGAACGGCTAGTCACCAGATGCGCTTATCGTTATCTTTATCGCTAAAGTTATCGTTATCGTTATAATTACCGTTATCGCTAAAGTTATCGGTATCGCTAAAGTTATCGTTGTCATTACCGTTATCGCTAAAGTTATCGTTATTGTTATCATGACCGTTATCGTTATTGCAAAAGTTATCGTTATCATTACCGTTATCGTCATCGATATCGTTAACGTTATCCCTATCGCTAAAGTTATCGTTACCGACATCGCGATTGTTATCGCTATCGTTATCGTTACCATTGCCATTACCGGGATTGTTATCGCTGTCGTTATCGTTTTCGTTACCTTTACCGTTGTTGTTATCGTTATCGCTGTCTTTGCATCTGAGCCAAAAGGCCCTTTCAGACTGTTATCTATGACTAGTCAAAAAATGCACATAGCAGTCGAAAAGGGCCTTTCGCTTCATATGCCACGTTGCACTCCAAATTTGTAAGGTTAGGTTTTATTTTGGGTAAGACTCTCGTTTTTATGCTGGACTCGGACTGTGGACTCTTGGCTGCTAAAGTGCCTTATTTTTGCAATATTAACACAACATATTGAAAATATCGGCCACATTAGCAACTAAGTGCCCAACAAGTCGGTAACCTCTTCATTATCCAAGTCATTACAGCACTTGCGCCGTTTTCCAACATTGTTATTGAGCTGTAATACAACTGCACATATGATCTCTAGCCTGTTAAGGAAAAGTGAGTCTCAAAATTCTATTTGTCCTTTACCATGAACCGAACCTGAACAAGTTGGATAAGCAGCCAAACCCTTTGTTTCTGGGATATGCCTCAAGCTAACATTTGTCTGAGCTCTTGGTACTTTTTAACTAAAGCAGCGCCAACTTGCCATCCATCAATCATCAATCAATTGTTTGATACTAATCACTTAATGCATTTAGTTACAGAATTTCGTTTGCTTCATTATTCGTTTGACAGCATTGAGAAATATTGTACGAGCATATTTTATATGTTCGCTTGCATTACAATTCGTTGGACAGCACTGGACTGGAATGTTCCACAATTTCCTTTACAGCACTGTAGGGAACTAGTTGCAGCTAGTTTTTGTTAGCCTCACAATTTCCTTTACAGCACTGTAAGGACTTAGTTGCAGCTAGTTTTTGTTAGCCTCACAATTTCCTTTACAGCACTGTAAATATTTATTTCTAACTTACGCACACTGGCCAAACAACTTAATTGGCCTACATCTGCAGCAGTCGCACTCGCTCGGCCTTCGTGGCATTTACCAACACTGAATGGCATTAACCAACGGTACCGCGTGCCATCGCTTAGCGCTAATGCAGATCACAGCCAACCAATTTACATGCACAACTTTATTTTACGCTACCAACAACAACAACAACAACAACAACTACGACCAAAATTGATGGCTTTGTTTTCAGTGCAGCTGTCTGCTGCCTCAACCCCCTCCCTAACCCCATCCCCCTCTCCCTCCTGTCCCTCCACTCCTGTCTTCTGTGTGTTGGTCGGTTGGTCTCGTGCGAAAATGTGCCAATTTTAATTTGCCATGGATTTTCATCATGTTCCGCAGTTTTTGCACGGCCATCGGCCACAACTGGCCGTTAAGGGGCCCAGACGATAGGACAACGACCCACACACACACATACTCACACTCCTACACACACACATATACATGTACGCACAAAAGCCAATTTGGCTTGCATATTCATAAGTACATAAGCACGCGGGCTGATCGATCAGTTATCGGTTCAAGTGTCACTACTAGCAGTTGGGAAAGACTTATCGTTATCGATAAAATGTTGTGTTATCGATTTACAGAACATTTGAGCAATCGATTAAGTAAAAGCTAGAAAACTCGGGCCATATGCAAGGGGAGTTTTTCTATCGGTTCAAGTGTCATTACTAGCAATTTGGAAAGATTAATCGTTATCGATAAGAGATGAGAGGACATTAGAGTTTCCGATATTCGATAACTTGCCCCGATTACAAGTAATCGATAAAAATCGATATCGAAATCCTGTTTTTTGAGGAATTTTGGTAAATAATAAGAGCTAGAGTTGCCAAACTTGACATATTCTATATATGTATATTTGCATTTGGTGTTGGAATAAGAGGGTACAGGGTATCCCCTAGTCGGGAGCTCCCCTGTATATAACTTATCGAACGGCCCTCGTGACTGGCTGTCCCTGTGCATATATATATATATGTGCAAATATATATGCTTATGTATGTTATATGTTTACCATTAGCCGACGTAGTTGTGGCATCGCCTACGCTGCCACGCCCCCGTCCGCCCCCGCCCCCCGTCTACCCCGCCGGCTCCACATGCAATTGGCAATTTAAGCTCGCATGAATTATCGACAATCAATTATGGTTTCTGGCCATGGCGTTGGCTTGGACACGGACATAGACATGGACATGGACATGGTCCTGGATGCGGATGCGGCCAGCAAGAGAGGTAGCTAGAGGGGCGGATGGGAGGGGAGGGGAGGGGGGGGGTCTGGTCAGCGACTGTGTGTATGTGTGTGTGTGTGTGTTAATTAATCAAAAGCCCATCTATCTATCGATTGGGCATTTACTGACAGACATATGCAAATTAAAAGCATACAAGCAGCTCATTAATGTGCACTTGAAAGGCCCAACAACAATGATGATATTGATGTTGCTGATGATGATGATGATGATGATGATGATGATGATGATGATGATGACGATGATGACAACAAAATGCCATCAGCTTTTACAATCGTTTTTCATCTGGCATTTGGATGATGTTGCTGAGTATGATGATGATGTTGATGACGATGATGATGCTGATGATGACGATGATGATGATATGATGATGATGATGATATGATGATGATGATGATGATAATGATGGTATGATATGATGATGATGCTGATGATGATGATGATGATGACAACAAAATGCCATCAGCTTTTAGAATCGTTTTTCATCTGGCATTTGAATGATGATGATAATAATGATGATAATGATAATGATGATGATAATGATGATGATGTTGCTGATGATGATGTTGCTGATGATGATGATGATGACAACAAAATGCCATCAGCTTTAACAATCGTGTTTCATCTGGCATTTGTATTCCATTTGGCACGCAGCTCGTTTAACATTCATTTGAAATATTGGGAACGTGGTTGAAATATTTTTATTTGAGAATTGGCCACTAAAAAAAAACTCGGACTTCAATTCTTGTATATTAATAGATAGACAATAGGACAATAGACAACAAGTGTGGAGATAAGTCTGGCCAAGTTTTGCTCAGTTCCAGATATTTAAGGAGATATTTATCCAGATTAAAGCTTAAAGCTTAAATTCTTCAAGTTTTGTTAAAAACCAAGTTTTGGGGGTGGGAAATTTTGGAAATTTTTCAAACCACTTTTGAAACCACTTTTAAAAACATTTTTAATGCCACTTTTGAATCCACTTTTAAGCCACTTTTTAAACCATTTTTGTAAACACTTTTTAAAAAACTTTTTAAACAAATTTCAAACCACTTTTAAAACACTTTATAAACCATTTTTTAAACCACTTTTTTAACCATTTCTTAACCAATTTTTAAACCACTTTTTTAATAATTGTTAAACAAATTTCAAACAATTTTTAAACCACTTTTTTAACCACTTTTAAAATCACGTTTTAAACCACATTTTAAACCACGTTTTAAACCACTTTCTTTAACAATTTCCACAAGAAAAAGTCTGCCTAAATTTCAATTAGCGCACAATTTTGCAGTCGTTGCCGATGTCTCAGTCTCGATAACGTGAATATCTCGTCGGTTATCGAATGCTCGTACGATGAGATGTCCGCGCAATCGCAACTGGGCTGGGCCAGTGGAAATACAACTTCTTGTTCTTGTTTCCGTTCCTGTTCCCTTTCTGGTTGTTGTTGTTGTTGTTGCTGGTACAGCGCATCGGCATCGATGAGAACTAATCCAATGTGAAATGCTCATTGGAGATGCTATCATCAATCGCGAGGGGCTGCACCAAAGAACGCATCAGAGATGGCGATAACAAATGCCGATAACAAAAACCGATAACGATAACGATAACACTTGGCTGCGGGCTGATTGCGGCTACGTGGTTTGTGATTGCAGACACCCCATACATCTTGTATTTCAATAAGTGGCACACATACTGGATATAGGGAGTATCTAAAATCAAAGACCATATCGAATTCATGATCAGTGCCCAAAAACGCGAAAGCCGATTTATCGATAGAGATCGATTTGAATCGCATCGAAAGCTGCTCTAGAATTATTGCCTTTGAGTTGGAACGCGAGACTCACTGTTATCGTTTTCTACATAACAGTTGAGTGTCGTGATTCCAAATCAACAGCAATTGTGAACCGACCGGCTTATCGATAGGTTTATCGATAGTTTTTATCGATAAATGTGCCTGGTAAGCAACAGCAGCAAGCTACAGAGCTTTCGTACTACACGAGACTAGTTTTTTTTTCCTTCCACGCATTTTCCACTTGTGTGAAATTTAAAAGCACCCATGCTAGCTTGGGCCCCTCCTTTCCTCCTATCTTCCTATCAAGCATTATTTTGCATAGATCTTAGAAAATGAATTTGACCTCGTTGGGATGTTAAAAGAAAGCGTGTCTTACAATAGCTTTCTGAGCTATATTTCCCTTTCTTATTTACGTTTTTCTCTGTGAAAAGTGTTAAAGATAAGTTTGAAGTCGATCGAGCGAAGCCCATTAAATCGTTGACACCCATTTTCCAGCCAGGACGTTTGCATATTGACTAAAGCTCGAATGACAATGAGAATGGAACTCCAAGAAACTCACTTTACCCGCTTTTTCCACACTTGCGGGTGGAATTTCGCGAGATCCCATCGAAGCGTGCAATTACATGCCACAAGGTAAATACTGTGCAAAAAAACAGAGACCTAGCTCCTACGGCTTGGGCTACGCATCGATCATCAATCACTCAATCAGTCAATCAGTCAATCAGTCAATCAATCAACAGTTCTCTATATAGAGATAATACAGTGTGATAAAACGGAAATCTGTCTCGCCAGGATAACCAGCATATGTTATAGGCATACAATAACACGCACACACACACACACACACACACACACACACACACGCACACACACAAACACACACACAAACACACACGCACACACCAACACACACACACAATGAGCTGTAAATAATAATAATAGTGGGCGTTTCTTGGTAGAGAGATGCGCAAACTTGAATATATATTCAATTAGACGCACCATACAAAATTGGCCGACGCCCCCTTTGCCCCCCTTCCCTCTCTAGCTAGCCGGTAGAGCCCTCTGCCCCACTCCACCTGCCGCCCACCGTCAAACAACAAACACGTGCGTCTGGACAATAGGCAAGATGTGTGCTGTGTGTTGTGTGTTGTGTGTTGTGTGTGTGAGGCAAGCGAAATACAACAAACAATTCATTTAGCTTGGCGCACGGCTAACAATGGGCGTCTTACAGCCACGCCCACACAAAACGACGCACTCCCACACACCCACAATCCCCCTCCCCAACGCCTCCCCACCCCTCTCCGCCCCTCCCCGCACTCCACATGCGTGTTAAAAGGTAACATTTAATTGAACAATGAAATATGAAATTGCAATAACAAAAAAATTTGCAGTCGAAAATCAAATAAATGAAAGCTTCGCAAAGCGAAGTCTGCTCGACTGGCTGTCTACCCTGTAATCGGGCAAAATTGCGTTTTCTGTGCAATTTTCAACTTATCAAAATATTTAAAAAATATAATCAAATTTAAAAAATATTGAAAATAAAGAAAAAGAGAAGTTTGAAAATATGAGATATATTTCAAAAAAGTGAGTTTGAACCAGCAAGCGTCAAATTCGTCGGTTCAAATTCAAGCAAATAATTCACTTTGTTTTTTGGTTTTGTTTACTTTGATATTTGATTGAAAATAAAAGTTGTTAATTATGAAAAAAAAGCCAAGAAAAGTGAAATTCAAGCGAAAAGAAATGAAACTCGAACATCCGCCTGGTTGTAGTGTATTACAGGGTATAAGGAGGACGGGCACAACAAATGCAATGATTACGTTTCTTAAATTTACGGATTGTATTAAAACAAGGCGTGACCTACATACACACACACACACACACACGCACACGCACAACAAACAAACGCAATGAAAATTGACAAAAGGCTTTTCCGGCATGCAAAGGCCGGGAGGGGAAGCAGGGAGCAGTGAGGGGGAGAGGAAGGGGGGTGGGGGGTAGCGCGGAAGACTTCGTGTTTTCATGAGGCGTTCAATTAGGCAGCTCCAGCTGCCAAAATTAACACACACGCACAACCACGCACACACACACACACGCAGGCACGTGGCCTGGTTTTTGACTTCTTTTGACTCGTTTCCAGCTTCTCCGTCGGCTTCTCCGGCTGCTGCTCCGGCTGCTGCTCCGGCTGTTGTTGCGCAAAGTGGAGGCACGTGTCTCAATCAATTGGCCGACAACAGCGCCGTAAAACGGCCAAAAAAAAAGGCTGCAGTCCGGCTCGGCACGGCGACAAAAGGGCAAATGCCTGCGACGGCTGCGACGGATGTGGATGCGGATGCGGATGCGGCCATTGACGACACCTGCCTACACCTGCCCACACCTGCCCCGCCATAACAATAGCCTCCAACTCTGACCTGGTTTCGAAGCGCTTGTGCCCTGAATTCTCGCTGCATTTTCTATCTGATTTGATTTCTCGTCTCCGAATCTTTCGAATTCGGGCCAAGTACGCATATGGCAATAACATTGTGAGTTCAACTTATCTAAACTTTAAAAGAAAATATAAAATATATATAAAAAAATATATTTTTAATGGTTCGTTTCACGCCTTGGGCTTCGCTTCGTAAACCTGCTGAGAGAAATCAATCTATAAAGGATATTTTTTGTTTAAATTTTTTAAAAATTTGTAAAATTGCATTTTCTCAAAATAAGTTTCACTTTGAGCTGAACCAACGAAAAGGTTTATGTATGCTTTTTATGTAAGGTTTTTATGCATGTACTCATGAGTATATGCATGCATGTATGTATGTATTCATGAATATATGCATGCATGTATGTATGTACTCATGAGTATATGCATGCATGTATGTATGTACTCATGAGTATATGCATGCATGTATGTATGTATTCATGAGTATATGCATGCAAGAATGTATGTATTCATGAGTATACGCATGCATGTATATACATATATATGCATACATGTATGTACATTTATATGTATGTATTGCTGTACGTATATATGTATGTATATATATGCATGCATGTGTGTATGTATGTGCATGTATGTATGCATTTTTGCATGTATACAAACAAACTTGCTTGCATGTATGTATGTACAAACAGTCATATGCATATATATGCAAACTTTAAGCTTCATTAAGAACACTTTGAATCGCACTTTCCACCGAGGAACCGTGGATTCTGCGAAAAGTGTGAAACACGCCTCAAATGAATTTGAACCAAAATATCTTTGAAAATGAGTTTGAAACCGATCGGATGGTAAACAAAAAAGTTGCAAACAAACGTTTTTCGCGATTTCTGCTACGCTGGCGGGTGGAATTGCCGGAAACCTTCAGTCCATAAGTTAAGGCAAGGTAATATATAGAGCTATAAGATGTATGAGATATGTATATAGATAAATCTGCATTTGATTAGTTGCGTTCTGTGCTCGGTTCTTGGCTTCTGCCCACTTTGTTGTCTTTTCCCACTAATCAACTAATCGAAAGTGAATCAAGTTAATGCCCCATTCCCAGAACGCAGTCGGCGGGATCGAGAAGTGGAACACATGGACAAATTGATTTCAAAAAAAAAAAAATGTTTCGTGGCATAATTCAACAATTCATTTGATCCTCATTTGTTGTCGTTCGAGTTGTTACAATTTTGCTTTCTTTATGTTTTGTTTTGTTTTTTTTCCTTTTCCATTTCCATTTCAATTTTCTGTTGGCAGCAGACCCCAGAGCCCAGTTCGTACGCCTGCTCGAATTACAAAACCCATCGACACATTTGGGCATGTGCCACGGAGGCGTGGGCCAGAGGGGCGCGGTGCGGTGCGGTGCGGGGTGGTGCGGTGCGGTGCGGTGCGGTGCGGGGTTCGGTTGACTCAATGCCCAGCAGAGTCCGCCCCGCTCGTAGGCAAAACATTTGAAATTTCAGTTGTTTTCAGAGCTCGGGCTTGACGCAGTTGTCCATCAGCTCAGTCAAACTTTCGCCCTCTCTCTCTCCCTCTCTCTCTCCCCGCCTCTCTCTCTCTCTCTCTTTGGGCGTGCAACAACTGTGCGCTTTAGCGCGACACCCCGAGGTGTTGACAGTCAGTCGGAATGACGAGCTGCGTCTTTGTCAGAGCCACAAAAATAGTTCCGAATTGAGCATATGCGCATTTGGATTAATTTTGAATACTCGTATTACGGCAAAGCTAATGGACGTGTCTCATATTCGCACGATCCTCTCTAAGTATTCGCCCGACTCGGGATCTACTCGAGCTACAGTTCTTTTAAACATGTTGCCACATCAAACTTTTTCTCACTTTTCTGTGTCATTTACTTATTGATTAATAACAAATGGAGAACATAATCACAATTTATATTTATGCTGAATGTGTGCCACATCGTTTTGCACAAAGACGGTTGCTAGGATTATCAAATACATCCGATAGCTACCGTTCAATGTACAATATGATATTGGCGCCTCTCTTTGCGCTTCTCATAGACACATGCGGTTGCCTAAAACACGTTTGTGTAGCAACAAATTTGACTTTTATTGCTAGGACTATCAAATACATCCGTTAGCTAACGTTCAATATGTACAATATAATGTAGGCGCCTCTCTCTGCGATTCTCATAGGCACACACAAGCGTGCGCTCAGCGTGTGCCTAAAACACGTTTGTGTAACAACAAATTTGACTTTTATTTGTTATTATCGTTGTTATCGAACCGATTTTTGGACTTGTTAACTGGCAGTTAAAGCTCATGCTATGTTTTTGACAATCGCAGCGTATGCCAAAGTCGGCTTGACTTGCTGCGCAGCAACTTGAAGACCTGCTAAAACATTTCTCAATTGTAGTGCACTTGTGCCTGGCGCCGCTGGACAAATGGTGACAGCAAATGGACCACCATGTGAGCCACCACCAGAAGTTGAACCAGCCGAACCAGCCAGCAGCAACAAGAGCTCTGCTTCATCATTTGCAATTATTTAGGCAATAATTACTATTGTGTCTTATGCGCACATTTTGTGCGACCAAGGGGCGAATCTAATGCAGGTTTCGGTGGTTGGGCTCGGTTTGCGTTTGCTTTTGCGTTTGGGTTCGGGGTTTGGGTTCGGGTTTGGCACATACGGCATGCAACACGCCCCGACCATTTGCTTTGTCACCCTCTTGACTTAATGAGGCCTTTTTGTGCTCTTGATGGATTTTAAATTGTTGTCATCATCGCTATTTGTTGTTGCCATCCCACCCCCCTTCTCCTCCTCTATCAGGCGTAGAGCTTTAGCCAGGGCTAAGCATGTTGGCTAATCCGTGAGAGACTGCATTTTGCGGCAGACTTTTGACGCTCAAAGCGCATTTGCTGCGAAATTAATTGATTAGCGAAATTCACTTACAGCTCATGCATGAAAGCATGCATGACAAACTCAGCTACTTCTTCATCTGACAAATGCGTAAATATTTCAATTCCGGTTTCACGCAAATGTTGTTGGAAATGTTCTTTTGGAAAATTTTGTATGTCTTACATTTTGATTATAATTTTAAGTTTTTGTAACGAACTTAGCTTTACTTAGTTGAAATTAGTTCTATATATGCTTCTTCCCAATGCCCAATATCTTTAAAAGATATGGCATATAGATAAATATTCTTCTAACAATTTCAGATGCTTTCTTACAGCTGATATCCCTTATTTTTGGTATCTAAAATGATATCTCCGATTATAACTGAACTCATAATACCCTCTAACAATTGAAAATGGTTGAAAAGGGTATCATGTTTCGGTGCAAATGTTTGTAACAGGCAGAAGGAAGGTTCTTCAAGCTTCTAAAGCATATATATTCTTGATCGGGATCAATGACGAGTCTAGCCATGTCCGTCTGTCCGTACGTTTGTTCGTCCGTCCATCCGTCCATCCATTTAACCATCCATCCATTCATCCGTCCTTCCGTCCATCTACTCGTTCGTCCGTCCGTCTGTCTATCCGTCAGTCTGTCTGTCCGCCTGGCTGTCCGTCTCTGGGTCTCTCCCTCCGTCCGTCCCTCCGTCCGTCCGTCCGTCCGTCCCTCCGTCCCTCCGTCCGTCCGTCCCTTCGTCTAACTGTCTGTCCGTCGATCTCAGAACCTTAAAGAGCTGGAGACTTGAAGTTGTTGAACA
Source organism: Drosophila ezoana (assembly GCA_035045725.1). NCBI lineage: Eukaryota > Metazoa > Arthropoda > Insecta > Diptera > Drosophilidae > Drosophila > Drosophila ezoana. The sequence continues at coordinate 1,825,944 of JAWNOU010000111.1, read as the reverse complement.
GCAGGTCCGCCTTGTGCCTGCGCAGTATGAGTTTGTTATCGATAACTTGCCCCGTTTCGATCGATAAAGTACGATATCGATATGCTGTTTTTTGAGCAAATCTCACGATCTAAGAGTCAGTAGCTGCTTGAATAATATATATATAGATCAAATATCTCTTATCTTGTTGCTGTATCTATCGGAAGTTGTTGCAGGGTATAGCCTAGTCGGGCACTTGCGACTTGTTTTAATCATGTTCAAACTGAAAAACCTCGTTGATTTCCACTCAAATTTGGTGTGTGTGGGAATTATGCTACGATTTCTTAATTTCATTATGTATGCTCGCCACGCCCATGAAATGGATGGGGGAAGGGGGCCGGGGAAGGGTTGGGTAGGGTAGGGGAGGGGAGGGGATTTCTTATTAGCATTAACATACGCTTAAAAATCTTTGTCTTTGGTATTTGGCAGGCGAGCGCATTAAACATTTAACAACCCGTCGTCGTCTCATTGACTTTACCGCATTTTGCTGCAAACAGCCCCAGCCCCCTCCCGCCCCAGCCCCTCCCCCCATAACTCCCCCAGCAACCCCCATCAACCCCCCTACTAAGCCCACTCAGCATAGTGGACTCGGGCAACCCTTGGGCTGGCATTGAGCTTGCGATTGGTCTCAGTTTCCGGGTTTGGGGCGCGTCTCTTGCCTATGCTTGCCACCCCCCACCCCCCGCCCCGCACCTGCCACCACCCGCCCCTCCCTTTTTGCAGTTGCAAATTACATTCAAATTATACGATTTTGATAAGAGGGACATTCAAAAGTTTCCAATTTCAAGTTGTGCCGCTCTTCAAGCGCGCTCTGCCCCCTTCCTGCTGCCAAAACTTCTCGGCTAAAGTTGTCGAGCACACACACACACACGTACACACACATGCACACACACGCACACACACGTACACACATAGTGCGTGTGCAACAACTAGAAAGTGTGTTCTAGCTAGCTGCTGCCCGACTAGCAGATACTCTGTACCTGGCACTTGATCAAAAATGTGACCTCAAACTTTTGGGGAATATTTTCTCAAGTAACTCTTGGGCTTCTGAAATTTTCCGGGACTGACAGAAGGTATTTAAAAGTATGCATATATCAATAATAAAGACCTCGAAAAAATGATATATGCCTGATCTATATGAGATATAAGAAAACATCGCCAGATATGTTAAAATAACAGAGTTTCGATTTCGATATTTATCGATAAATGGTTTATCGAACAAAAAAGTAAAAGCTTGAGTTGCTTACAATATTAACTTGACGAAATTAACCGGCCTTGCCCGGCTCAAATGAATACTATTCCCACAAGATATGCTAAAAAAAAATAGACTGAGTTAAGAGATCGATATTTATCGATAAATAGAGCGAGCAATCGAATAAATAAGTATATGCTTGTGCTGCGTGTAATATTAGCTTGAAATAATAACCAGGCGTTGCACGGATCCCATTAATAATATTCCTCAAGATGTGCTATAAAATCTGGGTTTTTTCGATAAATATTTATCGATTTTGCTTAACACAAAGGGGCAACAATCGAATAAATATGTAATACTAACTTGAAGAAATTGCCCGGCATCGCCCGTATCATATAAACTAATAAAGATGTGAAAATTACTTTTGAATTTGAACCAGCGACTTCTCGCTTGAAGGTCCGACGCTCAGTCGGCAAAGCTACGCAGTTCCAAAACCTGCTCGTATATAGTTAATGCTGCTGCAGCTGTCTGCGCATACCCGTTTGTCACTGGAATACAGGGTATATAGCAAGCGGCATAGGCAGCGGGCGGGCGGACGACAGTCAGTGCAAAAAGTTGACATATGTGCGCCCCGAGCACTTTTCCGGAAACAGCAGGGCGACATTTTTCCCATTTTTTTTGTTGTTGTTGTTGCTTTTCGTTTCGTTGGTTTTTTTTTTGCTGCTGCTGAGTTTCGAGTTTGAGTATCCTCAGCATCAAGGGACATGCACTTGATTTTAGTTGAGCGTCCAGGATGAAATGTCGCGGCGTTGTTGTAGCTCTTCTTCTCGCTGTTCTTGTTGTTGTTGTTGTTGTTGTTGTAGTTGCCGCTGGCGGCATTTCTGTCGGTCGTGTCCGACCTGCTCGTTGGCGCCCAGCTGGAGCTTCGGCTTTGCGCCGCTTTTACAAATTGTTTGATTGAAAAATTAATGGGCATGACCGGCTCATGGGTTGGCAATGGCAACAGCTTCAAGGGGCAGCCTGAAGAAGGGGGAGAGGGGGGAGGGGGAGGGGGGGCAGTCTTGTCAACTATTCAACTGCGGTTCACAGGTAAAGTTCTCAGCCGAGCACGTTCCCAGCTCCCCTTTTCCTACGCCATCAAGTGAAACGCCTTTTTACGCACAAACAGTCGCTGCCTGTCCTCTTTCCCTCCCCCCCCCCCCCCACAACCCCTCTCTTTCGCCCTCTCTCCATCCCCCTCTGTCCCCCAGTGCCGTCTGTCTGTGTGTATTGTAATAATCGAGCAAAATGCAAACTGAAATTGAATTTTTTAAAATGATGCTAATTAAATCGAAAGATTTAAATCATTTAAACGTCGCAGCTTTACAACTTTTTATCAAGTGGGAAACGGCACACATACGGCCCATATTGATATGCTGTACGGGTAATATCACCCGGCTTTGCACGGGTCAGGCGCTGTTTTTAGATATAGGTTTATCCTTTTTAGCCTGAAGCCCCATTTCCCAACCGGAAAACTCGTTTCAAAATGAGTTTGAGACCGTTGAAAATAATTTAAACTTTTGTTTTATCCGTTTTCCATCAATTTTCCACATTTGTGGCTGGAAGTTCGAATCCCAGTTTAGTGTGCACTTACATAAGCTGAGGTAGCTGTCAATCAATCAATCAGACAGTCAACCAATCAATTAATCAGTCAGTCAGTTAGTCAGTCAATCAGACCTACAGTCAATTAAACAGTCAATCATTCAGTTAGTCAATCAGCCAACCGATCAGTCTGTCAAACAATCAACCATACAGCTATGCAGTCAATCAGTCAGTCGTCAATGAGTCGGCTAGTCAAACAGTCGATTAACCAGTCAATCATTCATTCAATCAGTCAGTCAGTTAATCGATTAGTCAGGAAGTTGGTCAATCAGTCAGTCAATCGATTAGTTGCTAAATCATACAGCTAGTCAGGCAATGAAGTAGTCATTCAGTTAGTCAGTCTGGCAGTCAATCAAACAGTGAGTCAATCAATTAATCAGTTACGTAGTCAATCAAACAGTCAATTAAACCCTGTCATTTGGGCAATCAATCAATCAGACAATTCCAGTCAGTCAGTTAGATAGTCGGTCAAGCAGTCAATCAAACCCTTAATCATTCATTCAATCAGTCAGGCAGGCAGTCAATCAGTCTGTTAATCTGTTATTTAAACGATCAACAAATCAACCAGACAATTAGTGAGGCCGTCAATTAAATAGTCAGGCATTCAGTCAATCGATAAATCAGTCAATCAATCAGTCAATCAGTTATTTAGTTAGTTGGCTAGTCACTCAGTCATGTAGTCAATCAGCCAGTCAATTAATCAGTCAGTCATCGGCCGGTCTGTCAATCAATCAGTCAGTCAATTGGTCAGTCGCTCAGCCAAGCAGTCTATCAGTTAGTCAATCAATCAGTCAGTTGATCAATTAGTCAGTCAATCAGTCAGTCAGTCATCGGTCGTTTAGTCAGTCAATCAGTCAGTCAGTTGGTCAACCACCCATCCAATCAATCAGTCAGTTACTCAATCAATTTGTTATTCAATCAATCAGTAAGTACAGTCATTCTGTCAATCAAACACTCAGTCATTCAATCAATCATCAATCAGTCCGGGCAATTAGTTTTATATAGTATAGTATAGTATAGTATATAGACAGACGTGTTTATATATGAACAATACCTCATAGCGAACCAAAAAAGTCTTATTTGATATCAGATTCACGCAAATAATACTTCTCTGCTCGCTCAGAGGGAATGCCCCGTTAATAATTTTGGTAAATCCCATATTTAGATATACATACAATTAATGCCATAAACGAAATTGCACAATTACTTGAAATGATGGACAATTCCTGCTAACGACCAAAAAAGTCTTATTTGTTATATCAGGGCGAACAAATATTACTTCATTGCTCGCTCAGAGAAATTGGCCCCATTGTTGATTGAACTTTGGACTTGAACTTTGGAGTACTCGTTGATACCGCTCCTTAAAATAGTCCAGATCTCGAATGAATACATTTTAAGTGAATGCGAAAGTGCACTCAAACGAAATCTCGCCTCTTGAGAGTCAACCAAAGTTCGCAAAATATTGGATTAGTTGCACTCGAAAACTTAGTTCAATACAATATCATGATCTTAATGGAAAGAAACCCGAACCGGGTCTAAGCCGAACCGGTTCGGGTCGAATCTTCAACATGAACCGAAGTTAAGAACAGCCGAACCCAAACTTTAACTGAACCATATTCACATATTCACGATATACTCTACCTAGGCTTCATTGATTAGCAAACCAGCGTGCTGGTTCAAACCGTGTTTTCGTGTTTTCCCAGCCTCGACCTGGTTCTGGGAACTCTTCAGAAGAGCTATCAGATATATATATATACATAGTTTTATAGGCAGTTTATTGACGCAAACTTCTAGTGTCGAGGAATGAACAGATTTGTGTATATAAAAAAAATCCAAGTTCAAACATCGAACACGAAAAGTGAATGTCCGATGAATTTAACTGTTGTCTGTTTGAATGCTGAGCGCACATTCATTATTATTCATGTAGAGCTTGACCCAATTGGATGTTTAACTCCAATTGGAATTCCGATTAACACATAGGTTTTGTATTTATATATTTTTTGATAAAGTTTCCTTGAAACATCATAAAACTTAAGCTAAGACACTGCAAACAGAATATCTCAAGCATCTTTCTATTCAATAATATCTGAAGTTCTTCCAGAATTTACTGTGTGATTTATTTATTTAAGGTTAGGTGCACTTTAGTTTTCCATTAGGCAGATTCAATGGAAGAATCTTAAGCGGCAAAAGCTTTAAGCTTGCCAAGGTTTCTACATAATAAAGTCCTATGTGTGTGAGAGTGTATGTGTTTGTGTGTGTGAGAGTGTATGTGTGTGTGTGTGTGTGTAAAAGCATCTACTAGCTAATAGGCTAAATTAGACGACGACGACGACGACGACGACGTCGAGGACAGGCAGGACAGAAATAAAGCGAGAGGGCTGCAAGGCAAGCAGATAGAGAGAGAGGGGGAGGGGGAGGGGGGGGGTTGTCAGGCGAAGAAGGAGCAGAGCAAAAGCAAGAGCAAGCGGAAGAGGAAGAGAAAGCCTTTAAAAGCGTTTAAGCGCAACATGGAGAATAAAAGTGCGTTTTGCAATCAAAGTAAAAATGCGAAAGCGCTGGCAAAAAAAAAAAAAAAAAAAGAAAATGGAGGAAAAAATGAACGGCAAGTGTAAACGTGAGGGTGGTGAGAGAGAGAGAGGGAGAGAGAGAGAGGGAGTGGGGGGGGGTTTGCAGAAAAAAGTAGAAGAGCAAAAATAAAACAGAGAGCAGCATCAGCTAAATGAGTTGAAGGACGACAAAGCTAGCAAATGGCTGGGCCCTGCTGCGGAGAGGGGGAGCTGTAGGCGAGAGGGGGAGAGGGGAGGCTGTGAATATCAAAGCGCTGGCAAAATGGTGGCAAGGCATGCGAGTGGGAGCGGGGGCGGGGTCGCGGGCGGCAGGGCTGGCACTTTGCGGAGCCAGCCAACCATTTTTGTTGTCTACTCTCGCATTTCGTCTTCTTCTTGTTTTCGACACCCCACCCCCCCCACCCTACATTTCTTTGCCGTTATTTGTGTTCGTTTTGTTGTTGTTGCTGTGTGCACTTTTTTTCGCTGTTGTTGTTGTTGTTGTTGTTGCTGTGCGGCAGCTATTTGAAATTTTTTAAAAGATGCTTTTAGCGGTAAATAATGAAAAGTTAAAAAGCCACATCAATGGGATACATTTTGCTTTCTTGCGTGCCAACTTTCTGTAGCGACAGCAGGCGGGGGGGAGGCGAATGTAGAGAGAGGGGAGAGGGGGGGGGGGAGAGACAGAGTGAGAGGGAGAGGGAGAGTGTGAGTAGGCAGCTAGTGCAAAGCACTCAGATTCATATGTGTGCCTGTGTGTTTGTGTGTGTGCCTGTGTGTGTGTGCTCTTTTTTTGCTTGCAAGTGCAACTGAGTAAGCCCCACAACAAATCGAGTCGAGAATGCTTCGCTGCCAGATACCCTGTGGTAAAGTGCAAAGTGCGATAGCCTGCCAAAATAAGTAAGAACTTACCGAGTATTGACATGAGTCAAGAAAAAGTTACAAACATTCGAGTAGTATTTCATTTGGCTGCACTATTCAAAGTATTCAAACATGCTCTAGCACTTACGCACTCATACTCATGCATACTCGTTACATGATGCAAGCTCAATTCGTAAATAGTTCTATAAAACGAAAAGTACTTGAGTATTTATTGGCTAAGTGACATATTGTACTCATACTTGTTCACACTTATACTCAAACATACTTAAAGCAAAAAAAATAACTCCCGAACTTCTTCGCTTAGATTAGTATGCACATTTATACTCATACGCAATCTTACTTTAGTTCAGCAGCAGCAGCTACTCAAACTATTCAAATTCATATTGAAATACATAAGCTGAAACTTATTCTTATTAAAGTGTAAAGATATGAGTAAAAGAAAGCTCTCTCATATCATGTACTCATATGTACTCATATATACTCATATATACTCACATGTACACAGATTCATACTCATTCACTTGATCCTGTGTAGACGCGACAGGTGAGAAAAAGTATTAATATTCTTGATCAGAACGTAGAGCGACATAGAAAGATAGAATAGACAGATATAAAAACTCGTCAATCTTGAAGGCTATAATGGCTAAGGACTTAAAAAGTGAAAGGTACATTTTCTCAAAACCGATAAATATCGATTTACAGTGTTTGTTTTTGGAGAATATGCGTATAGAGTAACAGCTAGTCGGCTTTTGATGTAAAAGGTGCGACCAAAACATAAAACATGTATATTTTTGATCAGAATAACGAGGTGAGTTGATCTGAGCATGTTTCTATCTGTCCGTCTGTCCGTCTGTGAGAACTGGTCGTCGAACTGGGAAACTATGAAAGCTAGGGATTAAAGAATATATGTCAATTCCCCTGTAAGACTAGCTTGTCATGGGCTTAAGTCCTCCCACTTTTCGTACATCGATAAATATCGATTTTGAGACATAGCTTCTTGGGCATAACTCAGAGATTATAAAGGCTAGATATACCAAACTTGGTTCACCTTTTTTCCAGCTAAAATTAAAATTGAAGAACCAAAATAAGAGCCTGTTTGCCCTAAAAATTGCATAAGGATCGGACTTTAAGCTCCGAACTGAAACCGAGTTTCATTCGCCATGCAAAGCGAGGCAGAAGCTGGTTCAACTAGTGTCAGGGTATCTTCTAGTCGTGCAGTCTCTGTCAAGAGACCTTTTTTTTGGCCTTCTAGAAATGATGAGCCGAAGATGTCCACAAGCCAAGCAACCAGCTAACCAACCAAGAAGCAAACTCTGTGTCCTCGTTCCTGTTGTTGATGATGTTGTTGTTGTTGTTGTTGTTGTTGTTTTTGTTGTCTGTTCGTTTGGTCGTCATTTTGGGGTTTTGGTTTTTATTTTGTTTTGGGTTTTTGGCTTGCCAAAGCCTTTGGCTTTGCTGGCCGAGTAGATGATAGAAGGAAGCCCTAATTGATGTTATGATCATCGTCATCAGCAGCAAACGAGAAGAAGAAGAAGAACAACAACAACCACATGTAATTGCTGTTATAATTGTTGTTTTTCATCTTCTTCTTTTTTTGGGCTATTGCATTTTGTGGTGCGCAACAAGGACAAGGCCCAAAGCGAAAACGAAACGAAACGAAACGGAACAGAACGAAACGCAGCTCAATGAAATGAAACGGGAACAAATGCTTGCTGAGCAGGAGGGTAGAGCGAAGAGCGGGGGGCGGGCGGGGGCAACGCTTTTGCAATGGCTGCCATTTTGCTTTGGCATTGTTTGGGGCGAAGGGTGCGTAGAGGGGGGAGGGGGGCATAGTAATGGGCGTTTGTAATGGGAACTCGAAAAAATGGTTAACTGTAAACTGTAACTTGAAAAGGGAGTGAAAAGAGTGCGGAGCGAGCGCGGGCGCGGGGGGTGACAGGGGGCAGGCTGGGAGTGTTCATGTGTGTGTGTGTGTGTGTGCGTGCAGATACAATTTGTAATGATACACAAATTAGTATCCTAAATGGATGCTTAATAGCCCAACTGCTTGTTTTCCGACAACGAATCCAACTGCACACAACTGTGTGTGTGTGTGTGTGTGTGTGTGTGGGTGTGCAAGCTAAGTGAACATGCGAGTGTGCATTTGTATGCGTGTGTGTGTGTGTGTGTGTGTGGAAAAGAGGTTATTGCGGCCTTTTGATGTCGCTCTGTGGATGATGCAAGCCATGCAGCATATTGAGCATTCGAATTCAGATTGGAATTCGAATTGGAATTGGTAATGCTGCGTGTATGTATGTGTGTGTGTGTGTGTGTGTGTGTGTGTGTGTGTGTGTGTGTGTGCGCGCAATGCACTTAAAAACAGCTTTAAAGCGAATTCATTTGCAATGAATTCTCTGCAGCTGAAAAGAACTTAAAGTGCACAGGGAAAACCTTTTCGAAAGGACTTTTATTGTTGGGTAAATAAAATCCAATTGGATAAATGTGACAGAGAATATATTTTTAGAAATGGTCAAAATGCTCTGGCAAAGGAATTTTGAACCAGAGAAGAATTGGATATCAACGAATTTAGAGGGTATACAAGAGAAAGGGAAGGAGGAGAAGTAGATGCTAAAGGATCTGTGGAAGAGCTATGTGTAGGAAGAGTTGAGAGTAGTAGTAAGGAAAAGTCAATTTGGGGATATTTGAGGAAAATATTGCTAACTAAACCATCTCCGATTTGGCTTACTAAAGATATGGTATAAATTTATTTGTTTCAAAGGAAAGGGCCTGTCAAAATGAGCTAGAATTTACCGAGTACAGGTTTGAAAAGTTTATAAGCCCAAAAGCATTCGAGTAGTAATTGATTTGGCTCTACTATTCAAAGTATTCAAACATAATCATGCATACTCATTAAATGATTCAAACTCAATCCGTAAATAGTTCTTTAAAAAAAAGACTACTCAAAAGTATTCGAGTATTTATTGGCTTGGTGACTCATAGTACTCGCACTTGTTCGCACTTATACTCAAACATACTCATCTCAGATTGGGCTTGACTTTAAGACATGGTCACAATTTATACCACTTGCGGGTATTTTTTGATTATTTCTGCAAATTTTTAGAAGCAATCGAAATGAATAGAATTAAAGGTAAGGTCAGAACTGTGTACCTACAAGTTTCCTCGTGAACCTTGAATACAATGAAAATAGAGCCGAATTCAAGCTCAAATCTAATCAGCATTATACTAAAACATGCAAGTGTGCTCTAGTCGGGAGTGTCCAACTAGGAGATACCCTAAACTCCGTTATCTCTCAATATGGAAAAGGGAAAGCTGGGGAGGGTATCCAAAAAGTAGAGACTATAACGATTATATCGATTCTTATCGATTTGAGGTGAGTTATCAACGATTTATAACAAATTTCAACTGCGAGCAGGCTTCACGTTCAAAGGGAACTTGCCTCTAGCGTTGACAGTCTCTCGAGTTCAAGGATCAATTATTGGGTACAAGGGTGGGGCAAGCGTGAAGCTGGTAAGTGCTGTGAAATATCTTGGACAACAGAACGCCGATTCTTCCCATACATAATAAAGTTGTAGAGCGATCTTGATAAGATATGACTGGATATATATAAGTAGGCCCGAGGTTGTCAAGACATGTTGATAAGCAAAAGATTAGTTTTTCACACAAAAACGAACCTACTTTTCGATCGTTCCTGTGGCAGCTATATGCTATATTAGTCCGATCCGACAAAGAAGTTCAAAAATATATTAAATTATATTTTGCATATTGTTCGATTCGATAAATTCAATGCACGGTAAGAAAAACAAAGACATTATTTGATTTGTGGCTTGAAAGCTATTGAAACAGTTTAAACAGTGTTGGTTAAGGACTCGAGATGCAAGCTGTGCTCGAAAACGATAGACAGGCTCGATAACAAGCTGTGCTATCGATAAATGTGCTTGCCAAGTGCCATCGCTAGGAAGGAAAACGGGAATTTGTTGCAATTTAAGCGGCCAATACGGCACCCAGTGACCAACAGGACGAGGCTGGCATTTGGCCTAACGGTAAAGCCGCAGCCTTTAAGCCATATGCAAGCATATGTGTGCGTGCCTGTGTGTGTGCGTGTGTGTGTGTGTGTAAGGCAAGTAGATGAAATCATTTCGAGCAAGGCAGAAAAAGCAATAAGATGAAAAATAAACGAGAAAAAAGGAAAAACACAATAAAGAACAAACAAATGAGAAGCAAAATAAAAAAAATGAGAAAATAGAAATGAAAAACAGAAAAGTAAAAAAAGAAAAAAAAAATAATAGCCTAGGCAGCTTCAAAGCAAAAGACGGACAGACGCGCCCACACAAGGCGGACAAGGAGCACGGGGGGGGCTGAAGGAGGGCTGCAGGGAGTGGGGTTGGGGTTGGGGGGCGTGTGCAGGCTGAGCAGCTAAACGGCACGAAACGAGCGACAACGCTGACAACGCTGGCGACGCCGGCGACGCTGGCCAAAGTCAGTTTGGCGCAGCATTTTGGGGCCTTCGGTTCAAAAGTATTGTTTTAAGGATTACAGAGAAAGCGGCGCGCAACTGCAGCGCCCAATGCCGCCCCAAAAGAAACTGCCAAAGAAATGTGGCAACAGCGCCAGCGCCGATGCCGACGCTGTCGTCGGCGACAACGTCAACGTCAGCGCCAGGCTGCCACATTTAACGAACACTAATTCATTGCGCTGGCAGCGCAGCAGCAGCGGCAGCAGCAGCGGCAGCGGCAGCAGCAGCGGACAACGGCCACAGACATGCTCAACTCCATTTTGATGCGGCAGCTGTGCGCTGATTGGTCAGCGCGTCTGCACTGGCTGCGCGCGCGCCAGCTAGAGCGAGACAAACATAGTGCGCGCGCGCTGCAATTTGCTGTCGCCATTGCTGCTGGCTTTGCTGGGGCAACATTTTCATTTGATGCGCGTCGCTGGCAGCGGGCACAACACATTTGCCATGTGCCACATGAATTTCGCATATGAATTTTGCTGTGTGCGAACAGGGTATGCTGTGTAAGGGTGTGTGTGTGTGTGTGACTGCATAAGATTCCAATTGGAATGATGACAGCTTTTTACAGCAACTTAATGAGCAGGCAGCAGGCAGGCTATCTCGCTTGCTCGCAGGCTGGCTTGCTGCTGATCGTTGCTGACAGTTTGACATGCACTGCCGCCTGTTAAACTGTGTCAAACTGTGCGTGGCGTTGTTTTATTTTGCTGTTGCTGCAATTAATTTGCGTACTTTCACTGCGCCGCAAATTGGCAACAGCGACAAATTAGCCACAGTTGCCGTTGTTGCGGCCAAAATAGAATTTCCCAAGGAAGTGTGTCAGACATGTGTGTGCAAATGTGTGTGTGTGTGTGCTGGCGGCTCAAGTTGGAGCAGGCAAAAGAAAACTTGCCAGTCTAATAGAATAAATGTTGTTTCACTTTGTTGCGTGCGTGCGAGCGAGCGAGCAACAGCAACAACAACAGCAACAACAGCGACGAGCCTTATTGGATCAAAAGAAACATGGCATACATATGGACAGCTGCTCGGACGCGCACACACACACACACACACACACATACACATGCACGAAGACTCACACAGAGGGCACCGCTGACGCCGCCGCCGCCGCTGCCGCCGACGTCAACGCCAACGTTAACGTCCACGTCTGGGCAACAACTAACGAAATTAACCAAGCAAGTTAAAGCGAGACAGCAGCAACAGCAGCAGCCGACGCGTGCGTGCGAGCGAGAGCGCGCGCTCGCCAAACGATGCTATCACAAAATGGCGCATGCTGTCGCACTCGACACGCGCGCAGCGTTGCCAGACCAGACCAGGCGACGGCGGCAACGGCGACGACGGCAGCGCAAGTTTCATTATTTTTCAAATTATTAGTACGACTAACGATTCGTGGTCTCACACACACACACGCACGCACACAGCTCTGCTAACCACCAATCGTTCGCGCGCAGCCCGCAATTGTCCCCACAAGCCAAGAGCAACCCCCAGCAGCAGCAGCAGCAGCAGCAGCAGCAGCAGCGACAGCGACAGCAGCAGCAGCTGAGCAGCGCAGCGCAGCATCGTGCCGAGCACATGATCCTTAATTTCGTTATAATTTTGTATGTTGCCTGAAATTGTATATCATTTTAAGTTTGATCGGCCGCGAATACATACCGTGTTGTGCGTGCGACAACAACAACAAGAACAACAACAACAACAACCAAACAATTCACAATAGTTGCGACAATTTTGAGAGCACATTAGCTCTATGCATATACACATACATATACATATATAAAAAAAAAAACAGCTTTGCTTAGATGTGTGCGTGTGCGCTGGCTTGTTGTTGTGTTTTTTAGAGTGGCGTTTGGTTTGGTTTCCAATCTATTTTTTTTTTTGCTGTCGCCGTCGGCGTCGCCGCTTTTTGCTTTGGCAGCGGCAACAAACCAACAAAACCAACAGTCGCTGCAACGGCTTTAGACATAACGGTGCCACAACACGCGACGCCGCATTGTGCAAATCCAACCACAACAACAACAACAACAACAACAACAACAACAACAACAACAACCACAACAACAAACAAAATAAATAATAACAACTGCTTTCGATTTTTTGCATGTGCATTGTTCGCAAATCCAATAAGAATTTTCTATTTTTTTTCAAGTGCCCAAAAGCCGTCGCCATTTGCAAAAAAGTGTGCGCGTGTGTGCGTGTGTGTTTCCTGTCTCAAGAGAGCGAAGAGCACGGCAATAATAACAAAATGCATTATTTGTGTTAAGTGCGACAACAACAACGACAACAACAACAACAACTGAACGAAGCTTAGCTCAAAGCTGGCCAATTAAAGACAAGCGCACGCGGCGCCATACACAAACTGAACGAAGCCCAAGCTTAACTCAAGCCAATTGGCGAGAAGACGACGCAAGAGAAACAGTAAACAAAACAACAAATATACAAGTAGAAAAGAAAGCAAAAAGAAAGGATCGTCGGTCAGCGAATTATTTTAATTTGCAATTAATTAACAAACAAATTTCATTTACGTCAACGTGCGCGTTCGCCGCGTTACAGCCTCCAGTTGGATTATTCAATAGATTTCTTCAAAACGTATATCGATACGCAGCGTTTTTACGCCGGCCACAAATTGGATTTCAAACATCAAAGTTGTGCCGGCGGCGCTGCTGGAGTGCTAGGAGTCGTCGGCAACACCAACAGCAGCAACACCAACACCCAGCAGCAACAGCAGCAGCAACAGCAACAGCAGCAACAGCAACAGCAGCAACAGCAGCAGCAGCAGCCGTTGCCAGCGAACGGCAGCAACAGCAGCAGCCACGCCCACAGTCACGCACACGCCCTAGCGGCCGCGCACGCACACCAGCTGCACGCGGTGCTGCCGCTGCAACAGCAACAACAGCAACAGCTGCCGGCGGGCGCTGCGCCACATCAGCAGCAACAGCAACAACAGTTGCAGGCAACACAGCAGCAACAGCAGCAGCAGCAACAGCAGCAACAGCAACAGCAGCAGCAGCAGCAGCTGTTGAGCAGCAACAGCAGCAACGGCAACGGCGTAGGCGTGGTCACGCCCACATTGTTAATTGGCAACGGACCGGGCTCGTCGGGAGCAGGTCATACGATAGGCACATCAAGCGCCGCCGCCGCCGCCGCCGCCGCTGCAGCCGCTGCGGCCGCCGCTGCCGGCGTCGCGTCAGCGTCCGTATCGGGCGTATCGGCGGCATCTGTGGCCAGCGGCACGTCCCTGCCGCACGTGGCGCCGCACAGTCTGGGCCTGAGTCCGCAATCGAGCGCCGATTCGCAACAGTTCAACATATTCCCGGCCATATTTAGCCGGCAGCTGAACTTTTCGGCGGCCGGCGCTTGCGGCCAGGCGGCCAAGCTGAGCATGGACGAGCTGCGTCCAAATCTGGTCGGTGGCCTGCTCGGCCTGCAGCAGGGCCTGCTCGAGGATCATGCGAACAGCATGCAGCATACGGGCGGCGGTGGAGGCGGCGGCGGCGGCGGCGTACCGCAGGACACGAAATTCATGTCGTTCCAGGATAATCGCCTAATGGGCATCGGCGGCGCACACGAGAACCGGCTGCTCAGCTTGGCCACATCCGTGCAGGATACACGCTCGCCGATCACCACGCTGGACAAGTCCTCCTCCTCCTCGCTCAACCATCAGCGCAAATGCAGCAGCACGCCCGAGGATTTCAGCGCCCTCTACTCGGGCCTGCCCACGCCCGGCATGGACTCCTCCTCGCACCATCATACGCCGGCCCATACGCCGCCCTCGCGCCTCTCCGATCACACCATATCAGGTAAGCCGCACTCCCGCACCACAGACAATGGCCCATTAGAGCCCTTTGCCAGAGCTCCTTAGCCCACATTGTCCCCGCCCAGGATTATCGCCTGCTGCCCGACCCGACCCGAGCCGACCCTCGCGCTTGTCCTTTTTGGCGCACATTTCAATCGGCTTAGCGCAATTGTTGTGACACCCAAAAGGCATTCAAATTACAAGAATACGGAAATACAAAAATGAAACTCAGCTGCTCCCTGAACAAACATCCTTCCAGCAGGATGCAGGCAAAGGAATCCTTTGAACACAAATTTCATTGATTCAATGAAACTTTTCCTCAAACAAGTCTCGCAATTCTTGCTCTAGTCAGTTATTCTGCAAGTTAAACGCCTCAATTCTGCTTCTTCAAACCCTTTTCCCCCAGCATCATATATGGGAAAATCTAATCTTCTGTAACTTGGTTGTTTGTAGTCCGATCCTGTTGAAATTTTCGCAGCTTTCATGTGGCATACAAAAGTGTGTGCATATCGAGGCGCAAGGCTTTACCCTATTCAAATCCGATTTTGCTAATTCCTGGGCAAATATTCCTGGCAGATATATTCAAAAATTCAAATATTCCAAGTCTTTGTCTTTGTCGTAGTTTATCGAGACAAACGAAGCTGACAAGATGTTAGATAGATAGGTCGTCTTTCCGATCAGGAATATATATGTAATATATGGAGTCGAAGAGTTGTCTCCAACGGCATTTACATTAACTAGACTCCATACATTGCCTAACTAGACAATTTCAAACGATGCAGAGCCTCTAGAAATACACATATATATATATATATATAGTATATAGGAACAATCACAAATTCAGACTAATTGTTTCTATATACCATATAAGATCATAGGCCGATTTCCTAAGGTATTTAGAACAAAGTTTTTACTATGTTTCCAACAATTGTATTATTCTATATATATATAGGAACAATCAGTCTGTATTTATGATTGTTCCTATATATAGTTAATGTTGTTTGGTATATCGGAACAATCTTGAATTGAGACTTTCCATATAATATACATAGCAAGAACTTTGTTCTAAATATCTTATGGAAACAAAAACTGGTCAATCTAATAAGAATTCACTTTTTGAACGATTCTTCCTATAAGAACTTTATGTCATAGTAAAAAAGCTTTGCGGGATATTCTTCCAATGGGAACTATATGATATAGAATATTTATAGTATATGAAATAATCGAACGAAGGCGATATATGCAAAAAATCAAGAATGAAACTTTGTCAAGTTGTATTCAGAACGCTTTTAAGCTGAGAACTTGAATATAGAAAGTCGCCTGTTGGAATTGATCAAGAATATATATATATTAGGGGCATTCCATTTTTATTAAATGGTAGATAAAGATAGATAAAGACAATAATATTCAATTCGAAGTCATATATTTCGAAGAATTTCATTAAAAATTGATTATTATTGATATAAAAAACTATAATACATATTTGCGAGCGAACTCCGTACTGAGCTGTGTAGAAACCGCTTTGATCTGGCAACGCTGACAAGAACGCGCTTATAATTCGCAATTGGTTAAGGCAAAAGTCCTTTAAGGACAAATCGAGAGTTTCTGGAACAGATGGGAAAATAAACTTGGGCGCAGATAGATAATCGATAGATAAAAGATAAAAGAGCACGGCAATAGATAGATATATGGATAGATATAGAGGCAAAAGTTCCTCAAGGGCAAGTCGAGAGTTTTTGGAACTCAGCAGGAGCACAGTCTGCCCAGCTAGTTATGTAAGTTATGAGTTGATTTCGAGGATCGCTTTTAAAAGATAACCAAAAAGCGGACACGTGTTAGCTATTTGACCTTGTTGGCCAGGCCCAGGCGCAAGGTCAAGAGAGCAAAGTAAGAGAAAGAGTAAGAGAGAGAGTGGGAGTGGGCGAGAGAGGGAGAGGGAGAGTGGGAGACTGGCTTAACATAAATAAATGGCACCTTCTTCGCTGTGACAGGTGACAGGTGGGCGACCTGGTTAGTGGGGGGGTGGGAGGAGGGGGGGCCGGGGTCAAAAGGTAGCGAGCGCTTTGTGTGTGTTATTCAATTAGTGCGAACCGGCCCCAAAAATTTATACATAGTTTAAATTTTGTTAACGACCTAAGCGCGCCAATTAAGCGCCAAGCGGCGGCAGGTCAGAGCTCCGAGGTCAGAGGGCAGCGGCTCTCATGACTTCCTGCCAAACTGGATTGTCCCCTTGTCCCGCCCTTTTGCTCCCTACTTGCGGCCAGCTTAACGCTGGCGCTGCGCTTTGACCTTTGGCCGTGTAATTTGCCGCCTTTTGGCAGCAGCCAGGTGA
Organism: Drosophila ezoana; assembly: GCA_035045725.1. NCBI lineage: Eukaryota > Metazoa > Arthropoda > Insecta > Diptera > Drosophilidae > Drosophila > Drosophila ezoana. Next base: position 1,809,036 of record JAWNOU010000111.1, on the reverse strand, counting down.
CAGGCGGCAGGTGGCATGTGGCAGGTGGCAGGTGGCAGTTGGCCCAGCTCGATTAATGTGGCAGAAATTTGCATAAATTATCCCATATTGCATATTCATGCGACCCGGCGACGTGACCCAAAACTCTGGACAGGCGGCGACGTCGTCGCGATGTCTTGTGGCCGCACTGCGGTCGCCATTCTTCTTGTTGTTGTTTGGATCTCTTCCTCCTCCTACTCCTTCTCCTTCTCCGTGTCCTTCTCCTCCTTGTTGTTGGGGCATAATTATGCAAGATGCGGACTGCGGCTGAGGCGGGAGCAGGATAATCGTTTGCCGCCAGCCGCAGAGAAAACATTAAATTCGTGTTGCCTACTTTTCGCTTCAAATAAATTACCCGGCGCCAGCTCAGCTCAGTTAAATTCGCATCGTTTTGGCATTCGACATTTCAATTTGCAAAGCAAAGGAGTTCGAACCCCAAGCCAAGGAATTAATTGTAGTTGTCAAAACAAAAAGGGAAACGAGTAGAAAAACTTTAATTATTCATTTGAACAACTTTTTTTTACTTTCGCTTTTTTGTTGTATGCATAAAAGGGGCTAGAAATCGAACATTTTTGCGTGATTTGAGCCGGCGACTTTTCGCTTGCTGGTTCAACGCCCAGACATTTAGGTGTAATAGGCCCGTTAAGTTAATTAAGTAAACAAGCATAAAAGGAAAACATTTCTGCTAGATTTGAACCAGCGACTTCTAGCTTGTTGGTCCGACGCCCAGACATTTATGCCACGCGTGCTTTTAGGGCAAATAAATAAAGCACGCATACAAACTTTGAATTTCTGCTTGTTTTGAACTGGCGACTTCTCGCTTGCTGGTTCAACGCTCATTTAGGCATTGCAGGCAAAACAAGAGGAATAAACCAACCTCAAAATTCAAGACGACGCGCAGACATTAAGGCTTAAATAGACTGTTAAGGCAACTTCTGATCGATTTGAATCGGCGACTTCTAACTACAAGAATTAAACACATCTGTTGGATTTGAACCAGCGACTTCTAGCGACATTTAGGTAATTTTAGACATGCAGGCTCATAGAGCAAATTAAATAAAAACAAGCATAAAAATGAAGATTTCTAAAGTATTTGAGCCGGCGACTTCTCGCATGATGGTCCGACGGGCAAACATTTAGATCACAAAAGCTCATAAATTTCATTAAATAGAAAAGCATAAAACTCGAGAATTTTTGTTGAATTTGAACCGACAACTTCTCGCTGGTAGGTCCGACGCCAAGAAACATGTCACCTACAACTTGGATGTTAAACTTGGGTCGCAAATTCCGTCTTAGTACACACGTTTGATCCGAAAGGAGGCTGAAGTAAAATTGTCCGCTGATCGCCAATCAGCCGGACAGTCTTCTATTTGTTTGATAATAACAATAATGAGTTATAAATATTGTCTTGCAGCCGAAGGTGCATTCAAGAAACTCAAGCCGGAACCCAACAGCGGCCTGTCAACGGTTTCCGCCGGCATCACATCGCCCGGAAGTGGACTCTCCTCGCTGAGTCAGCATGCCGGGCATACCCCAACCACAGCATCCTGCCCAACGCCAGCCAGACGAAGACATCGAACCACATTCACACAGGTCAGTGCCAGGATATACACACACACACACACACATATATATATTATGGAGCGCATCTACATACATTAGGGGTATTCCCTTCCGCTCTCTCTCTCTTTCTGTCTACCCCAGACTCCCTTTTGCTGCTGCACGTAGTGAGAAATTTTAATTAGATTTCGTGAAGGTTACGCTTGTAATTAAAACTTTGGCATTTTCCAAGCTAACGACGGGCTAACAACAACAACAACAACAACAACATCAACAAGAAGAAGAAGACGAAGAAGAGGAAGAAGTATCTTCCGTGAGTTGTTGTTGTTGTTGTTCCCAGCCTAAACGAGGCGATATTTAATCATGATTAGAAATCTAATCAGCAGACGCGTCCAGACAAGTGCAAACAAGTGTTGCAAAACGCCCGCTCAAGTGCTGTAAACAATCCGTTTTTTCAAATCCAAGCAACTTGTCTTATTATCAAACAGTTGCTCCAACAAAAAGCTAAACCGAACGCACTTTTAGATAAGAAAACCTATTTTTGAATAAAAAATTACGTAATTACAAATATACTGGGAACTGGGAGGTATTCAAAGAGCGAAATATTCTGCATAGATATAGATTTCATAATTTGCGAGCTATGCCTAAGAACCGTCAACATCGATATTTATCGATATTGGGCAGATAGTAAAAGATATCGATTAAAAGGATGATAAACTCATGCCGCGCACAGTCTGAGAGAAGATATACATATCTAAAGATATGGCTGTCTTCTTTCCAACATCGATAACACACGCTTTCGATACGCTTTTGATATCTACTGCGAGGGCAAGCAATCGATAATTCGATAACTCGATTAAGGCTATCGACAGCTGTGCGTAGACTGCGTTGACAGCCAGCTAAGCTCCATTTGCAGCCCGCTAAGCTGAGACAGCTTAAGGCAGCTTTTTTTTTTGCTGGTCACTTTTCAACACTGCTTTCTAATGGAAATTCGGTGTTGGCAGCTCTGAAAGTTTTGACAAGCCCCAAAGTAGGCAACACAATTTGCATTTCGATGCTGAAAGTGAGCAATGGGAATAGAAAATGTTCTGGCAACCAAAGTCACGAATATTTAAAAAAAACCAAATGACAGAGTAAGGGAGAGAGTGAGAGAGAGAGAGAGAGGGAGAGGGAGAGGGAGAGTGGAGCTTATTTAACAACAAATTAGCCTAATTAAAATCCGCTTAATTTCAGGAACAATTAGCTGAACTGGAAGCTGCATTCGCCAAATCGCATTACCCGGATATTTACTGTCGCGAGGAGCTGGCGCGCACGACGAAGCTAAACGAGGCCCGAATACAAGTGAGTAGCAAACAAAATACCCTAGAAATAAGTAAAGCAGAGTGTGCCCGACCGCGACACGCCCCGCACTCAACATAGCTCTAAAATACGGAACATGTATTCTGAAATAACTCTTAGGCTTTTCAGTTTATTTGCAATGCAGTTTTTTTGATGAAGATGAAGGGTATTCCCTTTAAAAAAATTCCCATCTCAATGTTTCCACATTTCTGATCTGTTTGTGCCATGAGAAATGTTTTATGCACAATTTGGTTTCTCTAACTTTTCTGTTGTCAGAGATGTGATGAGAAAAACATGATCGATTATAGATTTTGGTTGATGTTATCGATAGACATAAACAAACTTTATCGATGCATAAAGTTATCGATAAAATTGTAAGCGTGTGCTGTGTTCGATACACAAAAAGTATCTGGAAGCTGACAATCGATAAATGCCGCTAAGTAAAGCTATCGACAAAAAAGTAAACAAAAAGTTTCTATAAAATTGGAAGCTGCAAATCGATAAGTATCTTTATATAAAGAAAGTATACAATAAGTCTCCAAATTGAAAGCGTTTTACAAAATTGAAAGCTGCAAATCGGAATGTATCGATATATAAAGTTATCGATCAACAAATATACAAGAAACGTTTAACAAGATTGTAAGCTGATAATCGATAAATATCGATAAGTAAACGTGTGCTGTCTTCGATACACAAAAAGTCTCTATAAAGTTGGAAGCTGTTAATCGATAACTTTCTTTATATAAAGTAAGCGACAAGAAAGTACACAAAAAAGTATCTAAATTGAAAGCGTTTGCCAAAAGTGTAATCGATATGTATCGCTAAATAAAGTTATCGAGCTGCGCGGACAGGGGCTGATTTTCAATTTATTGCAACAGTTGTTCAACTGAATTGGTCTTTGAGCCAACGCACTCGCATTCGCATCCAGCGCAGGCAATTTGTGCACTGATGCGATTTAGGGCCAACCACCAATACCCTTCTCCCCTCTGGCCCATCCCTTTTAGCCGACAATCCGTCGATGATCTCGGTTAGACGATTATTGCGCGATTATTCCAATTGAATGCTTCGCTTTTGGGTGTCGCTCTAAAGTGCTCTCCGGGCGAAACGGCCTCAAAGCCCAGGCAAAGGCCAGGTCAGGCCAGGCCAGCCGCCCCCCCGGGGCACATGTGTACCTCCGCCCCTGTCTTCCGTCCCCCGTCCCCTGTCCCCTGACCCCGCCCCTGTCTGCGCTGCGACTCTGTTGCGCTTTCAAGTGCGCCGCGGTAATAATTAATTTATAGTTTTTTTTTTTTTTTTATCATGACTCGCGAAACAAGTGAGTGAAGCGGCTGCTGCCGCCGACAGAGCTGTGGTTAGGGTAGCCGGAACCCGCCCCCCCCCCCTCCCCCCTTCGCCATTTCCCCTGCCCCCTTCCTGTTGCTGGGCTAAAAGTGGTGCTGAGAGCGCATTTCATTTCGCCATTTGAGGTGTAGAATTACATGTCACAAAGGTGGCTAAAAATCACAGATTTTACCAGCAAGATTCCCCAGCTGAAAGAGTCCCCGGCTAAGTGGAACACACGCACACACACACATACACACATACACACACACACACACACACACACACACATACACACACACACGCCTGCTTGGCTTTGAGCTAACTATGAGTGCATTTTTAGCCATAGCTTATTCATGACGCGGCGTAAAAGTTGCCAAAGTGCGAGAGCTCGGGCAGTGTTGAGTGTTGTAAAACGTTAGATAAAATGGCTTTTTATGGTCCCTAACACATTCAAAATGGTTGGTAGAGGCAGAGGACAGCAGCTCCAGCCAAATAAAGTATACACCAAATAAAGTATAAACCTTATTGTAAATAGTGAAGATTAATGTAAACTTTTAAAAGTCAACAGCCACAACATCCAGTGTTGGAAAGCAGTTGTAGTATAAGCAGTATATAAGTATTTTTGTGAATAGATGTTGGTCACTCTGAAAGAGGAAGAGGAAGAGACGCCGACTCGTGAAATTACAAAAAACAAGAAACAAAAGAAACGTCTGTGTCAAGATAAATATAGGCTAATTTCCGTATATCGATAAATATCGATTTTGAGGTCTGTTTCTTTAAGCTGAGCTCGCGAATTTAAGAATCTAGATGCTGCAAATTTGGTGTCTAGCTTCTTGTTTGATAAATACGACTGAAGAATCTTTCACTTTTTGAAAAACTTCTCCCGCTGAGGCCTTGAATTGAAGAGTAAGAGCCTTGCACTTAGGTATCTACGCACTTTTGTAGGCCAACTTTAAGCCCTGCAAAAGGCTTCCTTTCTTTCTCTCTCCCTTTATTTTGTATATGTAGAAGAAAACTAGAAACTGCTTTAAGAATAACTTCCTACTCTTGGTCTTCTTGATCTTATCTTATCTTTACCTTTCTTATCCTATCTTAACTTATCTTATCTTAACTTATCTATATCATCAAGTTTTCAAAGGAACAATTGCTTTATTATATAGTTTTCGTAGGAACAATCGGTATATATTTGATTTGTAGCCTTTTCTTGGCTCTCCTGTCGAAAACTGAGCTTAAGCCTTTTGGCTTTTTTCCAGCTAACTTTAAAGCTAGCCTAAAATCCCAATCTGGGGGCTAGTTGGTGAGTTCTTCGAGTAGCAAAAGGGGAAATTTCTCAATTTGGCTTATGAAAATCGCGAGACATGTGAGATATATTTTCTGCCCAGATTTTTCAAGCAGATGTCGCTGGCAACGCCTTTTTAGACGCCCCCCCTCAGCCTGAAGGCGGGCAACAAATTTGCAATACAATTTCTACACGACAAATTTCGTCGACACCAGCTCACAAATTATGTTCTTCTTGTTGTTGTTGTTAAGTGAGTGCCAGAGTCAAGTTGTAAGCGCACTCGTCAAATTACCAACTGTCTCTTCCCCTCTCCCCCACTCCCCCTCTCTCTCCTGCCTCTTTTATTAGAGGGTTGCGGTCGCCGGTTCGAATCGTCGACAAGGGTTGGTTGGCGTGTGTAAATATTTGAACATTTGTAGAAAAATATGGTTTATGCTGTGCTAATAGCCCGGCATTTGCCTGTCATTTGATCGCCAACAAATGTCCTGATTCGGCATCAGTTTTAAGATACCCGCAACCCTCACCCCTTACCCCACACCCCTCATTCGATTCAGATTTAGATTGTTAACATTTCAATCAGTTGTTTGTTCTGCGCACATAATTATCAGATCAAGCCATATAGAGAGATATGCATTGTCCTCTTCAGCTCACAATTCTCTAGAGTTCTCGCTTGAGAGCACTTTAAAGAGCTTTGAGAAAATGCAAAAGCAAAAGCTGCTTAGCTATCTTTGGCTATCTGTGTAGAGCTTTAGGCTAGAATTATGAGAAGAGCTTTGCTGTGCTTTCTCTTCGTTTCTGCCCCAGATCATACATACTATGTATATGTATATATAAAAAGTTGACTCATTTAACTTGGCTCTACGGAGTCCGATCTTTATGAAATTTGCAGGGCTTAAAGTTGGCCAACTAATCGGCGTAGATACCAAAGTGCAAGGCTCTAACTCTTAAAATGCGCTCTCTTCAATTCAAGGCCTCAGCGGGAGAAGTTTCTCAAAAAGTGAAAGATTCTTCAGTCGTATTTATCAAACAAGAAGCTAGACACCAAATTTGCAGCATCTAGTTCCTTTAATTCACGAGCTTAGCTTAAAGAAACAGACCTCAACATCGATATTTATCGATTCTCGAGAAACAGGAATATATATGTATATAGATATATACGTGCTTAATGGGCTTGTAGATGCTGCCTTCTGTCTGTTTTAATTGCATTTGCACAAAAACATTGCGCTATTTTTTTGTGCTTACCCATTTTCACAATTATTATTCACAATATTCACGCATTTTGCCAATAATCAAATTATGAAAGGCCCGATAAAAACGTTTTTAAATGCAAGCGATATAATAGGGCATGCGTGTAAACAAAGGCTTTAGCGGGGGGGAGATAGAGGGAGGGGAGGGGAGGGGAGGGGGAGGGAGTGGCACACAACGGGGGCTCATCTCGAATGTCTGTTTATCGCCTGTTTTTTTGTTTTTTTTGTTATCGTTTAATCGATTCGATAATCAAAAAAATGGGAAATGTGAAGCGTGACTTTTGCTAAAAACAAAACAAATGAAAATCAATTTACTGTTTTTTCCAAGAAATGTTTATAGAACAAAGGCGACTTTTTATCAGTCGCTAAGCGAATTAAATGTGTTTCAGCTCGTTTCGACAATTACAGAAATATATGCATATATTGGGGAGAGGAGAAAGATTTCGCATGCCTTTTTTCTTGTTTAACTCTTAAATATTGTTCTCCAATTGCCCAACAATTGCAAATATTAATAAGAACTCGAATTGAGTTCATTTATTGCCTACTTCAGAGTACAGTTGAACGAAATATTAACTCTTGCTTGTAATTCTCAACCAGTTAAAGGAGAAAGACTTCGCATGCCTTTCTCTTGTTTAACTCTTAAATATTGTTCGCCAATTGCCCAACAATTGCAAATATTAATAAGAACTCGAATTGAGTTAATTTATTGCCTACTTCAGAGTACAGTTGAACGAAATATCAACTCTAGCTTGTAATTCTCAACCAGTTAAAGCAGCGCGAAGGATATAGTAAAGACCTGAAATGCCTTCCAATTGGAAATGTTAATAAGAACTCGAATTGAATTTATTTATTGCCTAATTATTGGCGCTCGCTCTACTCTCTCTCTCTCTCTCTCGCTCTCTCTTTCTCCTTGTCTCTCTCTCTCTCTCTCTCTCTCTCTCTTATGCGAAGTTGACGAAGCGTGTAAGATTTATGCCTCGAACAAATCAAGTTTATGGGCCAGCTCAAGTGAAATGGTGTCCAGTTGGAATCCAACTGGACTCACGCTTATTTATTAGCTCTAAATATTATATTAGACAACAAGTTATGATAGCCAAAGTCTGAGTCTGCAGTTGGTTTAGCTGCCGTTTTGTAGGTCAACGCACCGCAGAAATTGTCAAAAGTTCAGCTAACTCTAAAGCAACGACAACAACAACAACAACAACAACAAAAGTTAAACGTTGTTGAATTGAAAAAACCAAAGCAGATAAAAACATTGCACTGAACATTATGCGGGTCAAAATTTGATTAAATGTTGAAAGTAAATTCAATTTGAATACGTTTAATTTTCATATTTCCACCACAACAACATGTGTGTGTCCCTGTGGTTGTGTGTGTGTCCCTGTGTGTGCGTGTGTGTGTGTGCGTGTGTGTATTTCTGTTGCATGGTTATTTGTAGTTATAATTTACATTTATCTAATTAAGCCCGCTGCCTACCTACATATTTAGATTAGCCAAAGCCATCGAGAAGATGTCAAAACAACGCTAAATAAATTTTGAACCTATGCAAAAAAAAGAACTCTTTTTATACCCTGAACCTATTGAAAGTGGGTAAAAAGGGTATATTGTGTTTATGCAAATGTATGTAACAGGCAGAAGATAGGATCATAAAGTATATATATTCTTGATCAGCATCAACAGCCGTGTCGATCTAGCCATGTCCGTCTGTCCGTCCGTCCGTCCGTCTATCCGTCTATCCGTCCATCCGTCCGTATGTCTATCCGTCCGTCTGTCCGTCTGTCTGTCCATCTGTCCGTATGTATGAACGCAAGAATCTCAAAACCTATAAGAGCTAGAGATTTGCCCTCGCGGATCGAGTTTGTTTCCGATAATCGATAACTTACTCAGTTTTCAAGTAATCGATAAAAATCGATATCGACATCCTGTTTTTTGAGCAAATTGGGTAAATAATAAGAGCTAGAGTCGCCAAACTCGACATGTAGCTGCTAGAATAGTTTATATATCTGCATTTGGTGTTGGAAGAAGAGGGTTAAGGGTATTCCCTAGTCGGAAGCTCCCCACTAGAACCTCCTACTTGCTTAGCTTGTTTTGCAAAACTAATTGCAGCATATGCCAAAAACTAACATTATCATGCACATCCGAAACTAACTTTAGCGCAACTTTATTCAATACTTTCTTGCACAAAGGTGTAGCTGGTGAAAAGAGAAAACAAGCTAAACACATTTTTTAATAAGTCTCAAAAAATTAAAAACATTTTTATCAAGTCTCAATGGAAAAAAGAATTAGGGACAGTTTCTTAAAATAATTTAAGCCATTTTTAATCAAACCTTAATGGTAAAAAAAACTTTAAATCTTAGTCTCAAAATAGTAGAAAATAATGAAAAACCATATTTGACTAAGCCTCAAGATGCCAAAATAAAAGAAAAGTATATAAAAAAAATGTATTAAACCTCAATACGGAACAAAATTACAAAATTTTTTCGCCAAGCCTCAAAATGGTTATTAAAATTTTTAAAACATTTTTCACCCAAACTCGTTGGTAAAAAAAAATGTAAAAACATTTCTTTTAATAATCCTCACAGTTCAAATTTAAAAAAAAAAAGAAAGCTAGATGAGTCGAAAAAACTAGAAAAACATCAAAAACATGGTATATTTTGTATTTAATAAACATATCTAAGGAAAGTTTTGGTATTTTCTTTTGATAACTTCATATTGTATGGGAATGCGTATGGGAAGAGCTTTAAGTTTGTGCATGAGAAAAAACTTAAAATAAGTAAAGAAATAGTTTTCAACAATTTGTAGGCAAGAATCGAAGTCCAAAATATTTATACAATTACTTTATCGAACAAAATACCTATTATTTTCACTCTATGTAATAATTATGCTCGCGAAGACAAATCAATTGGAATATATGTATGTGCATCATACCCTGCGCGCTCTACTTTTGGATAGGGTATAACAAAGTTCTGCGCTCGATTTTACAATTTGTTGTTTCCTTTTCTTATTTTTATACATTTTTATTTTTGTTGCCATTTTATTTTTGTGTATGTGCATCTATTTGTATGGCTCTGTGTGTGTGTGTGTGTGTGTATGTGTGTGTGCCATCAAATGGATCCTTAATTGAGTTACTCCGCCCACACACACACACACACACACACATACACACACACACACCGTACACACACACACTAGCTTATCAGACAGACAGTCGGACCAGTTTCAACCCTCCAACAAACAGCTCTGGCTCCTGGTTAAGAGCATTTTTTACAGGCACACACACACACACACACACACACACACACACACACACACACACACACACACATACATGCTGGGCTGGCATTTTTATGCTGGCAGCCAACCAAATGAAACCGAACGAGCCATCAAGTGGGCACAGAAAACAACCCCTGAAAGCGGGTGAGGGCAAGGCGGGGGCAGGCAAGCTTGTATTTTTCATTAAAACCAACACACACACACACACACACACACACACACACACATAGTCATGGACAAAGATAATAATAATGATAAAATAAATACAAGAAAAATGCCAAAGACGTCCAAGAAGACGTCAGGCACAAGCCCAACAACAACAACCACCGCTCGCATCTACACACACACACACACACACACACACACACAGACACACACTTACAGCCTCCCCCCTCCGCTCCGTCCGTCGAGTTGTCTGTGCCGTTACGTTTCGTCTTGTAAGCAACTCAAAGCATGCTGAGCGCAGCTTTCAAAATGTCGGAAATTTTTACACAACCCAACTCAGCCCCCGGCCCTCATCCCCCCTTCCCCCTTCCCACGCTTGTTGTCTATGCCGTGGCGCGGGCTTTCATCTTGGCAATTTCTTTTCCCCCACCTCTCCCTCTCCCTCGCCCTCGCCACCAGTCGCAATCGTGAGGACCATCTTTAATAATGTCTAAGCAGAACCCAACCAACCTCCCTCCCCTCTCTCTCTCTCTCTCTGTCTTTCTCCTCCCTCACCCTCTTGCGCGCTTACAAACAGCGTCGTCAACTTATTTTCAATTTCAATTTTGTAGATTTTTTCACTCATAAGACGACGACAGACGTCGCCCCCAGTCTTAGCAGAAATGCCTGGGCAAGAGCGGGGGGGAGTGTGGGGGGTTGGCTTTGCCATGCTTTTGCCATTTGGCTTAGCCTTTTTTTTTCATTTTATTTTCGTTTTTTTCTTTTGCACTCTGTTTTCTGCCTCTTCCTGCGCAGAGCGTTGCCCAAGTGCTGCGGCAGGCGTTTGGTTAATTTCGAAAACAACTTAAAGGTCCGGCAACGCTTTAATCGCTGCTTTACATGGCATTCTTTCATTTTTTCTTCTCTCAAACATTTTGCCGTTTGTGTTTTTTTTCTTCTTGCAGGTTTGGTTTCAGAATCGACGCGCCAAATACCGCAAGCAGGAGAAGCAGCTGCAAAAGGCATTGGCACCATCTGTGATCCCGTCGTGCAACGGCATGATGCGGAACATTCAAGGCTATAGCGTGTCCCGCGGCTATCAGCCGTATCCACACCACAACACCATGAACCGTTATCCCCAGGTAAAGCCAACGCACACACACACACACACACGCACATGCACAAACACTCTTAACTTATATTTAACCCTTGCAGGATCTGTTCCAAATGGGCGCCTCCTCCTATCCGGGCATGACGCAGCCATTTTCAATGGCGCACAGCACGAATATGGGCTCCGTGGGCGTGCGTCAGGACTCGATGGGTAAGTTCGACAACAACAACAACAACAGCAGCAACAGCAACAAGCGCTATTGCCAGGCATTACTCACGTTTCTCTGTTTTATTTGCTCTTTTCACTTTCTGTCTTCTTCTTCAATTGTTTTTGCACTTGTTCTCTTGCGATCTTCTGCGCGCTGCGTCAACGTCCTGGCCCGTCGCCGGTCGCCAACTAATTAAAAACGTTTCACATCTGTTTTGGCCTTTTTTAGCTGCTCGCACCGATCGCCTGCCGGCAGCTTTCACTCACGAGCGCGCTTCTCTTCTTTTTTTGTTTTCTTGAGCTTTGGCTCTCTCGGCTTAAGCTTGGCTTGAGCATGCGCACTGAGCCGCGCGGCTCGACAATGACGTCACAATTCTTTCGCAAAGCCTTCAATGGTTGCCACGTTTTATTTTCCATGTGCAATTTTTAAGCTGTTAACAAATGGTGGCCACATTTCTTTGAAAATTATTCCATCTGTCTCTCTCTTCCAAATGGTTGCCACATTTTGATTTCTATGTGCAATTTTTGAGTTGAGCCGAGAGAACGTGATGTCTTAAAAAAGCTGCGTTTACCTTCGTTTATTTCGATAATGCCCATGAAGAGTCGCGAAAGCTTAGCGCGCTTTCTCTCTCCCTTTCTCTTCTGAAAAAGCGTCGCTCTTCGAGCATAATCATTTTTAAGGGATATTACAAATTATACCAGAGAAGCCTCAAATTGAGCTCAACTTGCATTGATGACAATAAGAACTTCATGGAAAAACCTTAGAGTTGATATTATTTAAACAATTAGCTGGTAAATAAATCAATTATGAATATTATGGCAAATAGTTAGTAAATTTTCCGTTCAAATGCGGCTCCATTAATCCGAGTCGTTTGTCTGAGGCTCGATTTTTTGTTTACTGAACGCATACTGAAAGACGCCGTCGCGCCGAGAGAGAGAGAGGCGGGGCGGGGGTGGGGGGGCGTAGGGGAGAAGGTGTTTCAAATGAAGCCATAAACAAAAGCGAAAGATAAGCGTAAATACGGGTGGGCCAAGCGAGTATTATGGATATATTAGATACATATACTATATATAAATACAATGCTTGTACATATATGGAATGAGGGGGCACTTAACCGGATATTATGAGAGAGAGGGAGGGGGAGAGAGGGAGAGAGAGGGGGAATAGGCAAGGCGACGACGAATCAGCAAATGAATTTCCGGCCAAGGAGCCCCAAAAAATCAAAACAAAAATGTACATAAAACGAAGTCAAGACAAATTTCTCAAGTCGCATGTCCAGTTAGGCCAACATCCTGTCCCCTGCCCCCTCCCCCCTGTCCCATGTCCCCTCTCCCCATGTCCCGTGTCCTGTCGCCTATTTTTCGTTTACGTAGCGGAAATCTGAAATAATCATGAATATGCATAAGAAGAGCTGTTGATTCAATCGACACCTGAACTTATCTCTCTAATCTCAAATCGAATTCATTTTCTTTTCTTCTTCCATTTCTCCCGTTTCTCGCATTTCTCGCATTTCTCGCATTTCGCAGGCATGTCGCCGGAGGACGAATGGTATAACAAAAGCCTATCCGCATTGCGCATGAATAGCTCGCATCATCCGAACTTATCGGCGCCGATGCTGCAATATCAAACATAATCAAAAACCTTTGACGACTTCTTTTAAAGGATCACAATCCAATTGGATTGCGATCATTTAAGAGCGAGTGCGTCAAATGGCCAGCAAATATATACATACATATATATATATAAAGAGTATATAGAGTAGCCCATGAGTACGTATAGAGTATATGCATGTAGTTAGGCATAGCTATAAATCTCTCTGTCTGTATGTACTTAGAACTATTTCAACTCAAGTAGCTGTGTGTGTGCGTGCGTGTGTGTGCGTGTGTGTGTGTGTGCTCAAATACCTAAGCTATTGAATGTCGTACTCTTATCTATGTGGGCGTAACGTATAAACACACATATATATACATATATACATACATATATATGTATGTGTGTGTAGAATGTACTTGTAAGACTTGTTGATATTTTGTCTGTGTATTCGAATAATTTTTTTTTTTTTTTTTTTTTAGGGGTCTATTGTCATAGCCCCTGAAAGTAAACACAAATCGTATTTAAGCATATTGTAATAGGCAACTAGTCGTAGTTACTAAGCGAAATTGTGTATTGAGATTTTAGCGTGACATTATAATTAAACAAACAAAGCAAATGATTAAGAAAAAGAGAAAGCAAATGAAATTATTGTATCATATGCATATAAGCACACATAACCTATGTATACTACACAATATAAATCGGTTTACGAAAGCGCGCTTAGCATAAGACAGATTGTTAATAACGAATAGAACTACAGCTACATGCCATTTGTCGCTCGTCACTCGCTACTCGTCACACAGTCTCAAATATAACGAGTCTCGGTTTACTCGGTTACTCGCACAGTCTTACAGTCTCCTCAGATAGAACGAGTTGCGGTTCACTCGCTACTCGCTACTCGCTGCTTGCTACTCGTTGCTAGCTTATCAAGCCACAGTCTTTTCTCAATTCAAACCAAAAGTAACGAGTCCCAATTGTGCTACAAATCACTCTCGCCACTCGCCACTCGCCACTCGTCACTCGTTACTTATTAATTAAGCAGAAGAAAAAGTAAACAGCCAGCCCCAAAAAAATACACCCTAAGCGATCAGAATTAAAACGTCGTTCGAACTATTTAAACTTGTGTAAACTAATTGTAAGTGGATTTTTTTTAGCTAAGCAATGCATAAACAAAAGTTAAATTTAATAATTAATTCTAAACGAAAACGAAAACTAAACTAAATAAAAACGAAAGCAAACAAAACCAACAACTACAACCAAAAAAAAAAAAAAACTACAACTACAAAAAAAAAAAAACAAAAAATTAAATAAAGTACATAAACTATATATATTTAAATACGAAAACAAAACGAATTGAAAACCAAAAAAAAAAACATGTTTAACAAATTATGCCAAACAACAGCAAAATGAAACATAAATAAAACTAATAAAAAAAAAAAAAGAAAAACTGTTTTTAATTCATTTTCAATCTGGATAGTAGTTGTTTTAATAAAAGAAGTCGCTGGTTCAATTTACGGTTTGAACCAGTGCCTTCACTTCGTCCACAGCCATGCACAAAGTTTGTGGTTCAAACCCAAGTTTGCCTTATTTTCTCCCTCTCCGAAATTATAGCTAGCTTCTTTTTGGAAAAGCTCTTTGATAGCTTTTCAGCAGAGTTTTCTCATCGTTGAGCTCGCCCGCAAAGGTATTCCAATCTTGTTTCCCCCTTCAAGAGGAGCTGCCTCCACTCGTTATTATTATTATTATCGATTTGACTGACGAGTGTCTCAGCAAAGAGATAATAAACAACAACAACCGAGGCAACGTCATGGAAGGGAGCCCGAAATGCGGATGCCAGCAAATTCTTTGGTGGCGCCCAAGAGTTTCAATTGTGATTCATCAAAATGCCCAATTCCAATTCCAATGGCAAAACAATCGAAAGAGCGCCCAGAAAGATGTCCAGTCATCATTAAATATTCAGCGCTTTGGAGGTAAGTTGTTATCTTAAAACTTATGCCTGACTTTCAGTTATTTGCGATTATTTTTGTTTTGAGAATTTTCAAGGAGTTCACTTACAACAAACATTAATAGCTCGTCACTTGTTATTATCACTCGCTACTCGTTACATCTTTAACGATTAGGTGTTGATATAAGAATAAAGCTCGTCACTCGCTGCATTCTATTCGCTAAGATTACATATAAATAGACCGGGACTATGTACAACTATGACACGACACTCGCTACTTTTTACTCGCTACTTGCTAGAGAACCGTTTAAGATTACCCAATAGCTAATTTCTACTCGCTACTATTCACTATTTTGACAATGCAAATTTGAAAAGTATTTAGCTTACCCAAAAGAACGTAACTATTTACCATTATGACGCCTCACTCGCTACCTTTAACTCGTTACCATTTTGACACTAAAATCTTCAAAAGTATATCATTTAAGATCTGCTATAATTACACAATCTAACATAATTGTGCACATTTCTTGTTGGTTACTCGCTACTCGCTGCTCGGTACTCGCTACTTTCTACTCGCTGCTCGCTACGTTTTACTCGCTACTATTTCAGCCATTGACATTTTCCAATTCTACGCAAGAGCCGCTGAAGATTATTCAATATCTAGCTCGCTACTCGCTACTTTCTACTCGCTACTATGCCAGCCATTGAGATTCCCCAATTCTATGCAAGGGCCGCTGAAGATTATCCAATAATTTGTACAATTATGCTCGCTGCTCGCTACTTTCTACTCGCTGCGCGCCTAACCTAATCGACGAGTAAATCTGATAGAGAGAACAAAATAGAGAAACAAAAAGAACAGTTTAAGCTTAATTGATGAGAGTACTATTTATTAGATTTAGACTATCAATATAGGTTGTATTGAATTTATCGTGTATGTCGTCGAGTGTATTTCAATAACTATGTAAATGCACACGTGCTTGGCCAATCGGGGGGCAATCGATATACTCGTTAACACAACACACAAAAACGCGCTTAACACCCAGGATGCCAGGCTGCCAGGCTGCCAGGATGCGCTGCCTACCAAACCAAACCAAACCAAACCAAACCCAACCCAACCCAACCCGACGAACCAAACCCGAACCAACAAAAATAATAATAATGCTAAAAATCGTCGGGCTGGCTGTTGTCTCTGTCTTTGTCTTTGTCTCCCTCTCTGTCTCATTCCGTGTCCGTGTCTCCGCCCACAATCGTAGCCACGCCCACTAAGCTACATCGGCGTAAGCCACTCGGGCGGCAGACAGCGCTCGAGGAAGGGCACACAGCCGACGAAATAGGCCAGCCGATTGATCCAGCCGGGTATCTGGCGGCCGCACAAGATGCGCGCCATTGCGTCCGAGAAATGATTGCAATTATTGTTGGTCAGATGGTAGCTGTTGCCCGTAAATTGCCAGCCCAGCTGCTCGACAATGCGATGCACTTCGTCGCGCGTGAACTGCG